>LTAE01000432.1:60468-130647 GCA_001647135.1 Pontederia paniculata | reverse complement strand
GCGTTTGCTTCGACATGATTTTCGGTCGACCGAAACTTTATTATCTGATGGTTGTTCGCTTCGACCTGATTTCCGATGGACCGAATCCCCGTTTAGGTCGACCGAAACTGTTGTATGATGGTGTTCGCTTCGACATAATTTCCGGACGACCGAATCCACGTTTAGGTCGACCGAAACTCTGTTGTATGCTGGCTGTTTGCTTCGACACGACTTCCGGTCGACCGTTCTCACCTTAGGTCGTCCGAATCTCCATTTGTCCACTTTCATTGAAGCTATATCATCTGTTACTCATTAGGAAATGTTAGTACTAATATATTCATTAAGTTTGTGTTCATGAAAGTCATTGAGGGTTATGCTCTGATTAACAAAAAGATGAGAATCTAATATTACGATTATAAAATTTAATGGAGTAGGATAAGTTAAGCTGGGAATATTTAAATATTTTTTTAAAAAATTATATAAAATAGAATGATGATATTTATGAATTATAAAATTTTATATTCATTTTATCCTTATTTTTATTTTTTAATCTTAAATTAAATATAAAAATAAATATTTTTGTTATATCCATTAACCTTTTAAATTATATAATTTAATTTTTTTATCTAAATATCATATAATTTAATTTAACTCATGATTCTCATTTAATTTTTATTTAGATATAAATTTACTAATAATCTATCATATTCTACTTCACAATTTACCAATAATCTATCATATTCTACTTCAACATCGTTTACTCCGCTTTCCAACCTCAATTTTTCATTGCACAAAGCCTTGATTTTTTGTTATAATTTCGATGAACTTTATAATTTCGTATATTCTCATTTTTGTTATATGTTCGGATGATTTTTATAATCTTTGTATATTATTTTGCCATGTATGTTTTGCGTTATGCATACATCAAAAGCATACTACACAAGACACTCATTATTGGGGCTCGGACGTTGCGGGTTTACATGTCTCACTGGATATGTCTAAACAAAAGTATCCACACTCTCTCTCTCTCTCTCTCTCTCTCTCTCCCCTCTCTCTCTCTCTCTCTCTCTCGTGTTTCTCTCGTATATATATATAGTTTATGCTCATCATTGGTTCATGAATGAAGGCGCCGGAGCCTTATCTGAATGTGAGCTCTTGGGAGAGTTGATAGAGACGAGACAAGAAGATCAAGGAGTAAAGTACCACATGTGCTATGCCTTTCAAACGTTGGACTTTGGGCAACTCAAAAAAGTCTCTGATTAAACCAGCAGCAAGACGTGAAGCTCGCACATGAAAACGTAGGCCACATCAGACTTTGCATTGCCATATGGGTTGTAAAGTTTCCAGCGTGGTACAGGTCTACAAGAGAGACCTGGCCCGGCCTCGATTATTTACTCAGAACAAAGAAGAAAAAGAACTGGGTAACCTGGAACTTAACCCAGTGACCATGAACAATCCATAATAACCAAGAATTAAATTACATATCAGTTGTTACAGCAGGCAATTTAACTGTTTAGAATAAGAGATTCCAGGCTCTACAGGGTGCATATCACAGCAGCCAGGCACAAAGGAGTTCATACAACATAAGTTCTTCATACAGCAACACAATCAGAAGTTGTTCCAAACAAGATGGTTAGAGAGATAATATGATAAAAAAGAAGAATTGAAAGAGTTGAAAGGTTAACGCCTGCTCGAAATGCTGAACGAGCTGACTTTCATCGGGGTTGCAACAACGAGAGGAGCCTCAGGAGAATCGCTGACAGCGAATTTTTCGTGCATGAATCGGCTGTCAACTATGGATTCATCTTTGGGGACAATCTTGTAACAGTAGCAGCTCTTCAGTCCTTCCTGGTTCCAGTAACACTCATGGCTACTATTCTTGACTTGTTGGAAGTTCCAGATGACGCTGAATTTACCCACAGTTGAAACAAGATGCCTCTCTTGCTTACCATTCTCAGTCACCTGGATGCATATAGAGTTGACTATCAGTCATATACAAGTAAGCATATGGAAATGGACCAGAAATATGATTGAGATATGACATCACTTAAGAGAATTTAAACAATGGTGCACGCATAAAGAAAGAAGATAAAAAAAAGTTACATAGAAGTTAAAATACATGTATGAATATATCTTTTTTTTTTGAAAGGATGTACGAGTATATCTGTGACAGAAAAGAGCACTCAAGAGCATCAAACAGAAATAACATGTTCAGATAAAAATGCTAACTCATTAAACATCAAAGTTCAGTGAAGATACAATAGCTGATCATAGAGGAATCTTACAAGACATGAATGCAATTCACTGTTCGGATTTTGGTAAGGCAGTCTGCAACAACAGTCATGGATGAAAATGAATATCCATGTAAGCTTATGCTTTGTGTGACATTATGCAAATTATCTCTATGATATTAACATAAGATACCATGTTTATCTATGTGAATATGACTAGCTACTAACATAATTTGATAAGTTCAGTATTCTATGAGATGCACCTTCATCCATATAACAACAGATGAATTAGTTTTCTTGCTTATCTGACACACAATCAGTCATATCATATGTACTTTACGGAGTTGAAAGGATATGTCAATTTTATAGTAGGCATATGTTTTGTAGACAATAGTACATCTCATACAATATTAAATCTAGCATATTATATTATTAGTCAACTTTAAGACCTATTTGGTAGCTTATGTTAACATGATAGAGACAGTTTACGTAATATCACACAAAAGCTAAGCTACTTCCATCCAACTGAAAGTATTTCATTCCATATGAACCTTTACATCATACGGTAGATGTAACACAGAAAGTGACTTCTACATTCTAACTTGGCTATTTCAACATTCATGTCAGAAATGAAAAATGTGATGCTACTTCTTTTATTGGTTTTCGTATTTGGAAATTCTGAACTGTCAAATAATTGTAAATCCCATTCTATATGGCTAAGCTCATGAAAGTTTTTTTAATAGAGATAAGCTCATGAAAAATCACATGTTACTATGACAATGTTTTTCGTTACGTTACTCCTAATTCAGATTTCAATTGCACAACCTACTTCATCGACCCCATTTCCTTGCAACCTCCATCTCAGCTAAGCGACAAAGTAGCACATGCAAATCCCATCTACATGTATTTGAAAAAAAAAATTGAGTGAAAGATGTTACAGCCCAACCTGAACAAAGTGGTGATGCTACAAAACCATACTAAAAAAGTTCAATTGTTTGACAGTTATTAATATCCTCAAATAAAGTTAACAACAACTAAGAAACGTATGGCAATTTCACAAAAAATTCCCACATCCTTACTCTGGCACATGATTTAAGGTTGCAAACATTTAGGATTCTGTAATTATGGTTCCAACAGCATATTGCTTACAGAAGAGTCCCAAAAGGTTCTCAACTACCAAAATCGTCACAACCTCCACCTCAACTGAGCTACAAAGTGGCACATGCAAACTACATCTAGATGTATTTGAAAGAAAGAAAACCAAGTGAAATATGGTGCAACCCAATCTGAACAAAGTGGTGGTGCTCCAAAATCATACTAAAAAAAGTTCAATTGTTGAGACTAGAGAGCTACTAATATCCTCATTGAAGATGGCCAACAAGTATGAAACTAACAGCAATTTCACTATTCTGGCGCTTGCCTTAAGGCTGTAAACATTTAGGATTTTGCAATTATGGTTGCAATAGCATGTTGCTTACAGAAGAGCCCAAACAAAAGGTTCACCGCTACTAAAATTGTCACAACCTCATCCAAAAGAGCACAGGTTTAGAAAGGGTCTCTTTTACCATTTTTTTTGTGCACGCCTAGATCGTATATTGCACAAATCAAAATATCCCAGGGTCTCTAATTGATATAGTTTTTTTATATGCACAAAGGTAACTCATTATACCACATTTCTCTTTTATTATATAATTCTAAAAGGTCATCAACATAGAAGAATGGTTGTAACTATATATCATACAAATTATTGTAACAATTAGAAGTGCATCCTACTCACATATGAGACTTCAATGTCGGTTAAAGCATGAAGATACAGGAACTTTTTGAACTCTATAAAGTTTTTATGTAACAGCAGACCTCTATGGTGATCATAGATGACTCTCACACTGACATGATTGCTATTGTACACATTGTGAAGTGTGTCTTTAATAAATGATATATACCAATGTGGCAGAATACTAGTTTGTATATACCATTTACAAGTACCATAAAGAAATGCATACATAATAATAGAAAGCAAAACACAATGCAACAAAAGAAGACACCTCAAGGCACAAGAAATGATGATTTCATAGACCAATATAAACGTATAACTTTGAACATTCTTCATTCCCAAAAAATCATGCACTCAAGTTAATGAATTGAGTTACCACAGAAGTTTCGGTTCATAAAATATTACCACATTAAGGCATCCAAATATGTATTCCATATTAAGATGAGAGCAGTCAGGCGACAAGTTCCATTAATAAACAATCTGCTCTAAAGAGCATAGATGAGAAAGTGGAATAAAGTATATGCCACATTTGAGTATACTATACTTTATAAGGAACTATACCTATCAATATTATAAAAAATTGGGACATCAGAAGAAAGAAGCCTGATGATGTAAGTGTCATCACCAGAGCTACATAAATTCACCATATCAAAGGAAAACTATTTAAGAACTTAGTTTCATATGAGCAAGATAGATTCCGCAGTCACAGATCAAGAAACTATTGAAGGAATATTGTTATATCAAATTACAATAATCAGAGCCAACTCAATCAAGGTATGTGAAGAAAGTGATTTACATAAAGAACCATTAGTTGAGAATGATACACAATACAAGCACAATTTTTTAAGATAATAAAAGGTCATATAAAAAATGCCAAGAACATAAAAGGCAAGCTGGTTTATTATTGCACTCTATTTATGATAAAGGCAAAGAAAAGGAATGCTCTGAAAAAACATGAAGGCAAAGGAACAGTGATCTCATGACCCTGCTACAAATTTATCAAAACAAGTAGAAAATAAAAAAAATGAAGGGAAAAATAAGATCAATGTTATCACAGTAGTTTGGCTTGACACAGAATTGTTATGTCAAGTAAGCCATACCACATCAGAGACCAACAATTAATGGAGGTTTAGGTTTGTAGTGTTTGAAATAAGCAAAACACTTTTAGAACTTGAGCATTTTGTATGCTTAATAAAGACGAGGGTTCTGCAACTGGTAGCAATGATTGAGAAAACAATCCATGCAGCGATTCAACACATACCACAATTGTTGGTGCTAATGTGTAGGAATAGTATTATAAATAATAAGTAGGTAGCAGGATGCAATATTAAAGCATGAATATAAGATACATATTTAAAGATAAAAATGGCAGGTGAAAAGCATATTGAAGCTTAGACGCATAGAATAACTACATTATGTTCATTGAACAATCAAGAACAAGGACCGATGGAAACAAAATAAACAACTTTCACAATCTTTAAGAAAGACTTAAAAAAAACAAGACTTTCACAATCATTAAAGAAAAATTATTTCTGTCAAAATTTTTTGACTTGGAGAAGACATGTAGCAACACAGATACTGGATGTATAAGAAATACACAAGCAATATGCGGATGCAAATGCTGACCAAACTGCATATGCAGAGACATGGCAAGTTCATACTAACAAATATCCAGCTGCACACAGACACATTTAACGATGTATTTCCCTGAATACACAGAAACTAAAATATCGGCAGGACATGATTCCTTCCAGAACCTTTTTTTTTTGCAATTTCAGGTTATGTTAACTAAAGCAAGTTGACACAACTACATGAATAATAATACCCAGATTCACCAAATAAACAATGAAATAAATATTGAAAGAATTAAGTAACCTTGTTAAAATTTGATATTAAGAAAAAAATGCATACCCAGGAAAACTGGCCCTTCTGGAACTTATTGTTAGCGCCTGCCAAGTGGGAATCAAGTGGAGTAAGCTTTAGCAATCTCGGAGCTGCAATCCTATGTCCCATTCTCCCACTAAAGCCAGTCTTTTCTTTCCCATCTTTATCCTTAAATACAGTGCATATGAGGATTAAATAGGTATCCGTCGTGCCCAATATCCACTTCCCATCAAAAGTAACGTCAACATGAGTGATTGGTGAACCAAGTCCAGGGAACGCCGTCTTTGCCATTCTCATAGAGCTCTTTGAATATAAACGTATCTTCCCATCCAGTGATCCCACCACAATGGAACCATCACCAGTAGATGCAAAGCACTGAAAATTGGTGCCTCTAGAAAACTGGTGACCCTGGGTCCATTGCAACACCGGTGACTCCATGGAATTTGCTAAATTCTGAACTATCCCCCTTCGATCCCTCATATCCCACCTACAGAGCCTATTGTCGTCGAGACCTAAGAAAGTAGACTCAGATGGGTCCAATTGTGCGCCCTTGCTGTCGTTGGTGATGTCTCTCATTGTAATGTCAGTTCCGTCCTTCTCAAACTTCCACTGAGAGACAACTTTGCCTGTCTCGATATCAAGCTGATGAACACCTCTGGAATGGAGATTCCCAACTTCCGCAGGGCTCATCAGCAGCATATTAGTCTCCGCCCTCATCAAAATTGCCTTTTTAGGGGTGGAGTAAGCGCCATCCCTGCTGTCGTGGCCTGAAATCTTCACGGTGACGCCCTTCCCATGGACTCCATGGCTAAAATTCTTGACAACCTGAATACCCGAATTGCTCACCAAGAAACTATTATCAAGTGCGCCCAGAGCGAGGCTCTGAATCCCTCCCCCATTTGCCTCCTCCTCAAATTCTTCCAGCAAGGCCTGGTTGACCCGGGAGGGCGTAGCAGCAGCACGCACAGGGCTCTTCTCAAAGCTGTCCTCAGCGTCCTCCCAAATGGCGTCATCTGCAGCTTCCGGACACGCCCACGCCATGAAGTCGTTCCCGAAGACCTTGACCCTGTTTTGCTCGTTCGCCTCGAAGCCGTATGTGTTCTCGAACAGGCACTTCTGGTACTTGTCCTGGAACTCCCGGTAGGCGTCAATCGTCGGGAACTTCATGGCCCATACGCCGTCGGCCACGAAATCAACGCGTCGCTGCTCCGGGAAGGACTTCAGCTGCAGCTCGGGACCGACCTTGGCGCAGACCTTGGCCCCTATCTTTAGCGACCAAGGCAACGAGGAAGCGCCCTCGTCTTCCGAGCCTCCGTCATCGTCGTCAGAGGAATTGGAGAATGAGACACTGGCGAACTTGTCGGAAAGGATCCAGCGGGCGGCGGGGGTGTTGCCGCCGATATGTAGGTAGAGCTTCACGGTTCCGGCGCCGGCGCCGCCTTTATGGTTCGGCGGAGTTGGGGAGGGGGAGAAGGTGGCCGGGTTGGAGGCGTACTTGAGCTTGAGGGATTGGAGCTTGCGATCGATGTCATCGAGGGAGGAGGTGCCGGTGGCCGAGTTTAGGGTTTCTCGTGACGGCGGCGTCTTCGCTTCCTCCTCCTCCTCCTCCTGTTCTTCCTCCTCGTTTTCTTCTTCTCGGTCGGAATCGGAGAGCTCCAAACCTTCGCGACTGTGAGCGCCTCCCATGGCGATGCGCCGATGAGAGTGAGAGAGAGAGAGAGAGAGAGAGAGAGAGAGAGAACAAGAGATTTGAATTCAAAATGGGGAAGAGGAGAGAGAGAGAGAGAGAGAGGAAAGTGGTGTTTGGAGGCGTCCGATGGGGAGCGGTTAAAGTAGCGCAGATCCGAGTCGAGTGGTAATTAATAAATGGGAAAGGGTGGCAGTTTTGAAATATTCTAATGTTCGATCCGGTGTTTCATATCCGAGACGTCGTATTGGACCAGGCTCTATAAATTGGGCCCCCATAATATAAAATTTACAATTTGCTCAATTATTTACACTCTTGAAATTATTTAAACAAGTTACTTTTTCTTTTTCTTGAAATTTATTTTTGCTCAATTTGCTCAATCTTTATCCTTTTAATATGGATCGTCGGATCACGTGACTTACATGCATAAATCAAGTTGTAATTTACACCCCCCATTAAACCCATATATATATATTTGCAGTTTACTCAATTACTTAAAATACTGAATTATATAAAAAAATATTAAAGCAAGTTTCCACTGAGACTAAGAGATGATTGCACTATTTGGAATTTGGATTTGATTTTGATGAAAAAGGAATGTAATCTCATTCATTAATGAGAAGATATCATTCATGCTAAAAATTTGAAGCTCTATTTGATCGTGGGCAGATTAATATGGAATTCACTACTATACTGATATTAGTATATGGATTTAATGTATGTGTACTTACTAAGAATGTTGAGCACATCTTAACTTTTCAATGATGGATCACAAAATTAACAAACAATCGTGATTTATAAAATAAATTATATATCAAAAAGTTAAGATATGCTTAACATCTCTATTAAGCATCAAAATGCGTAATAGATACATTAAAATCTCAGTATATATATTATATACATTAAAAAATATTAATCACAAATAATTATAACGAAAAAAGAATAATTAGTCAAATGAGTGTAAATTAATACAAGACACTACAACTTAAGGATTCATATAGAATTGTATGCACATATGTACATTGGTCATTTCCATGATGAAACTCTAATTTTTGCTAGGTTAATGTAATTCTCAATACACGTTGGAACTAGAGTTTTTCATTTGATAGATTGAAAATTTGAACTTGTCAAACCTAAGGTTTATATTGTTAGAATTTGAAATAGAAGACTAAAAATGATTAGGAACACTAGAGTCATGAAAAAAATAAAATAATTGATCGATGTCAACTACGACCATGGCTACGGCCAGGCCGTAGCCACGGCCTTGAGGCCTGGGCTGTAGCGCACGAGTGGTGGCTACGTTTCACACAAAAATTTGAAAGAAGAAAATCGAATTGGCTATAATCCAACTTGTGACCATAGTGAACCCCTTATAAATGTTAAATTATGCATTTGTTAAGGTTTACATGTCTAATTAAATAATCTTATGTTGATATGTTATTAGAAATCAAGTTGCCTATTATGTATGCATTTTCTTATGACCTAGAATCCTTATTAATAAAATATAGAATTCAAGTTGCATGTTCAGCCGTCAATAGAGTTAAAATATGCAACCATGATTAATGTACGTTTTCAATTGAATTAAAGTGTTTATCATGTTAATTGCTCCTAATTCTTGTTGAATTGAATTGTGTATCTTGTGAATGGTACCCTATGCTCTTTTATATAAGAAGCTTAGGGTGAGTTTGATTAGCCGTAAATTGCTTTACAATTTCATGTAAAGGTAATTGCTGCATTTGATTCCATGGAAAGTTGATTCCATGGTGGAAAGTTAATTACAGGAGTTGGGAAATATGTAGAGAGTGGGCCCAGTTTAATTAATGAGGAGAGAGAAAAAAATTGGTAAGAGACATATATTCTAAATGCTTTGAAATTAAAATATAATATGAATAAATATATATTATGTATCAATTTATATTATAAATATAAATATATATATATATATACATATATTTTTATGCATACATTTTGTAATATCTTTTTTTTTTCAAATTATAGGTGATTAATTTCTAACATATTTCAAAGATAAAACTATAAACAAAATAAAATTAAATATATTAAAGGAGAATAAGATGCTGAAATATAAATAAAGTTGTTATCTATAAACACAATATAAAAAAAATATATTTAATAAATATGAAAATAATAAATTAAAATATTAGAAAATTGAATTAATAAAAAATTATACGTATAAAATATAATGTATATAAACTATAAAAGGCAGAATTAGATATTCAATGAAATACAACAAATAAAAATACAGTGATAAACAAATAAAAAATCAAATGGTGTCAAATTTAAACCAATTCAGAATAATAACATAATGTAAAAGAAAATTTGTAAAAAAAAATAGTGGCATAAATTAAAATTAAAGTATAATAAGAAAAAAATATAAAAATTAGAATGATGATGATCCCAATATATGGCACATAAGAATGTAATTTATAGCATTTTTTAAAAAGTAATAAGTTTAATAAGGAATAATATACTAAAATAATAAAATCCAAAATGTCAAATAAATTTGAAATAATATCAAAATAAAGTATATAATAAATAAAGTTAAATTTAAAACTAATGGAAAAATTTAACATGATAACACATAGGAAATAAAATAAATAATATAAATAAAATTGTTATTTAAAATTAATTCAAATTAATATTAATATTTAAAAAATATTATAGAATATATTGATAAAAAAATCAAAATAAAAAATTAAATAAATTAAATAATATATATTATTAGAAAAATTTTAAAAAAAGTTATTTGACTATTAATATAAAATAATATTTTATTCTATCTAAACACTTACACCAAATTTCTAACTTCAATCAAACTAAGAAAAAACAACTCCTGTAAATACAAATCCTTTCAGAATTTCTAATTACAACCATTTACATTCCGAATTTACAATTACGTCAAATCAAATTACCCCTTAGTTGATTATTGAAGGAAATGTTTATATACAATATATAAATAAAATTTATTTTCTGTTGATTGAAAACTCTGCATTTATTTTCATTGATAATATATATATATGTATTTATATGTTCTGGTTTTTTTTTCTTAGAGAAATAAATTATTTTGTCCTTGTTTGATTTGGTGTAGTAATACAAAATGCGAAGATAACTGTAAAGAGCTGTTTTATAAATTTTGTAGCATGTGATTATATACCGGAAATTGACACTGTTATATCTTGAACTGTAACGGGTCCTCTACTGATATAAACTCCGGGGGTTTTTAAACCCTCCCAAAATCCCGTCTTCCGACGCCACAAAATGGACGCCGTCGTCGTCTCGTTGGTATCTACTGCGCCTCAAATCCGACCGGATACCTTTAAATTAGGGTCAAGGATTCGTCAATTCGCGCCGGCGGTTTGCCACCCTCTTCCCCTTGCGCTTCGAGCGAGATCTCCGAGTCGTCGATGCAGTAAACTCCGGCCGAACGCGTCGTCGGGGGAAACCGCAGGGAAGAGCTCATCGCCGTGGGACGATGCGCCCTTCGAGCTGCTTCCTGGCGGTCGGAGATCTTATCTCGATGAGCAGGACGTTGTGAGCTTCCTCGACCCGCCAAAGGAGCTCATTCCGATCGATCCTGCGTCGTTTAATGCCGCTGCGTATCTCTGGTGAGCCCAGCAGTAAAAGAAGTTTGCTTCTTTGCTTAGTTTGTAGCAAAATTGGTAAAAAAACAATGTTGGAGTTGCTTTAGGATGTATGACCCAGGAGGTAATAATTCGTTGTCAGGAAGATGAAACCTGTGCAAATGAAATCACAATGCCTTTACACAAAAATGAAAGATACTTTTCTGAGGGAGGGAAGGAGGGAGGGGAGATGAAGGATGTGAAACATCATGGCTGAATGAATAAATAGTTTAGCTCGTTGTTTCAGTAGCTTCAATTTAAGGTGCTTTTTATTTGCTTACTGATTACTTTCAAATTGTGTTAGCAATCGAATGATACTCCATCTCATTGCTTATGGTTTACTTTTGTGTCTTCCTCGAAATTATTGTTTTCTTTTTCTGTTCTTTCTTATGCCCCAGTCTATTTTATATTTGATTATTTTTCCATTTTGGGTTGAGGGCCTTTCACTTTGGCTGCTAATTTGTTCACTTTTCAGTGAATTTCTTGTTTAAATTATCTTACACATACGATGGCTTCATAACAGGAAAAAAATAGGAGATATTCCTGAAGAAAGGCGACACCGCTTGCTACATACAGTTAAAGATCGGTAGTTTGTACTAACACTATGAAGCATATTTGACTTGTTCAATATGATGTAAATTTATGATTCCATTAAAAAAATGCTCAAGATTTTCTTGACTTGAATATATATTTGTCTAATGAGCTGAGAACATAATGTTAGTTGTCTTGCATCTAAGCTATAAGTAGAAGTATTCTCAATGTAAATTGTTATGCAGACTTGTATCTAGATTATGGGAGCTAGCTGGGACACGTTATCAAGATTCAAAGTTAGCGAAGAAATGTGCATCTGATTTGCTATCTTTGGAAGGCAGTTCCGAGAATCCAGAAGTTTGGAATTGTCATACAAGCCAAGGTGTTTAGTTACTGATTGTTAAAGTTAGCTATTGCTAATTCTTAAACAACCAACTTACAAACTTTGCCCTTTTGTCATTTTTTTTATATAATATAAACTGACAGTATTTTGACTACCAAACAGGGGGTTTGCCTGGTTCTTGGCTAAATGACTTCAAAACGGTTATTACTATTCCCTAATATCTCAAGTTTCTTCTTTTTTTTCACTTTAAATTCATATACAGATATTTGGTTGCAGAGTTTAGGAGTTTCTTAGAATTTTATTGTGGCTCAGGTTCTTTTTTCTGGGACAGAAGGGGGCATCTATGGGCGAATTATTCTTGGTATATTTTTTTGTTCTTCACACACATTCTCATTCTTTTACTTTCACTTCGTTATAACAGTACATTACATTTAATGAAACTATATGAAATATTATCTAGTATCGTTCTATAACTCGAAAAAGCCTGTCCATGATACTCATTAAATATATTAGGTGGGCAGCTAAACCTTCCTCGTTATCCTTTTAACTCCCAATGAGAAGAAAAGAAAATGATTAGCTAGAAAGTTGTGCAGCTGCCAAATGCATCATAATGATTTGCACTATTCCATAGCTAAGGGATTATATATTAATGCCTTTGTTTCTTTAATTAGTTATTTATTTGACTTTGATAATAGTGCTCCTTTTACCATCACTAATGACTAACATTCACAATTATCTATTTTGCAGGTGGATCAGTTCCATTTGGCTTTGGTAAACACAATCCCCTGTACTTTGAGGTGAGACATGTTGTGGAAGTAATGCCAACAGAACAACCTTGTGATTTGGCATATGAATTTGGAGATGGCCTCTTGAATCTCCAAGATTTACCTGATGGCCTTCCAAAACCAGGTACCTTTACCTAACATCCTTTTTTCAGTTTCTTGACGAACCATAGGCATCCAACATTCTCAGTTTGCACAAAATTGCATGTCAGAATTATGCTGATCTTAGAAGGCACATCTTTTTGTAGGTCTTATGACATTAAGAAATGAATTGGACATTCATTGACTATCCAGTGACTTTCCAAGTGATTACTCATTGTAATTAAATTTAATGTTCTCTTAGTAAGATCAGTTTAATGTTGTGATTTTAGTTTAGTTGTTTGATGAGGTCTAATCTATTTCTCTGTAAAGTAAAACAAACACATATCCGATAATCTTTATAATTATTTGATTGCAAAATCAATAAAATTTTTGGAAACTTCTCAAGTTTTATATATTTTTTTTTGAGGAAATTTCTCTAGTTTTACTATAACAACATGCATTTTAAATGTGAAACATATATCTACTAAATTCTGTTTCACATAAATCAATATATTCCTCAGCACATAGAAATTGCATCTTAAGTGAAATGTCAAGAAAATTTCTATTAACTAGATCTTTTATGAAGCTCGTAACTAGAATTTTGTGCATCTATGATATCCTTTTTTTCCAAAAAAGTTCCCATGTCATGCATTCACAATGCCTATCTACAAATTACAATTTAAAAGCATATATATATTTAGAATATTGTTGTTAAGGGGATTTGTATATCACACTCTAGAATAAACTGGTTCTTTCGAAAAGAAGAAGAATATACTAAATATTATTTAAATATATGGATCTCTCTCTGCGCCTAAGCTCATTTTAAATGAGTCCCAAGATTAGAGGTTTTGCTGTTTTGTGACTATTGCAAGCTAAGATCTTTATTGGATTGTTGATGTGTTGTACGTATCTTTCTTTTGAGAGAAAATGATTCTGGGAAAGGATTTTGATGAAAATAACCTTTTTCCATTCTTTGGCTATGTAAGAAAAAAGAATAAAATTATAAATTAATTATAGTTTATATCATATGAGAGATAATGTCAAATTGGACAATAGTTTCTCAAAGAGGGGGTTTTTCAGGGAAAACTTTTTCTCCAAACTATACTATTTGGTCAACCAAAATATATTGTTTCGTTTTCCAAGATTTTCTTAGTCGCCAAATATATGGAAATAGTAAAAACATTTTCCTGAAACAAAAACAGCCTTAATTTCCTTAATATAAGACGGACATAAAATTCTTGTGCATTTTCTAATGCATGGTCTACAACTTGATTTGTTGTATTCTACATGAACAACGCATGCACTTCATTACTTGGAGTTATTTGTGGATAATGAACAATAAGTTCATTTACTACATGGAAACATATTCAGTTTATTTGGTGTGTATTGATTAGCAGATACTTGTTATTATCACACAATGGTGTTTCATTTTTGTTCCAAGAGGGGAAAGGATGATTAGCCAAATCCCGGTGCACTTTTTGCTTCAGGGCTTGACAGTATAATCATATTGATCTTTTTTGTTTGAGTTTCCCAACTTTACTTGTTACTTGCTTAAATTTCTGATGTCCGGTTATTCTCTGTGGCATTCTTAGCAAAGCATCCCCCACCATTTGATGATCATTTGGTAATCTATGTACGTCATGCTGGACCTGGAGTTTTAGTAGCTCAAGCTTGGCAAGAAGGAAAGGATTTGGAGCAAGTACCCAAGAAATTCTGTAGTGAGATATTGATGGTTAAAGATTATTCTTCGCACTGAAAAAGCAGGCAGGCTTGACAGAGTACTTGATGTTGTTCGTTTCCGAGCAACAGCATTGCAACATGAAAATTTTGCCATGCTGTGTTTCTTTGCCTGTATAGAAGCCTAAACCGGTCCCTGCAAGTCTTTTTGCAAATGTAGTAACTGGTTTGAACAGTCCTGACCTCCGTCATTGGACAGAAAAGAATAGATCGATTTGATCTAAATTATTTAATGCAACAGTAAGTGTATGCATAAATAAGACTACTTTCAATGAGCTATTACATTAGTTATATATAGCGCGCACACACATATATATGTAATATACACTGTATACGTATATGATGGTGATTTCTTTTGATTTTTTTAAAGTTACCAAAATTAGGTCGATGAGATTAAGAAATGAAAAAAGAAGAGTTTTTTTTCTGTTGAAAATAAGAGCTTCCGGAAAGGTATTTTTTCTTCAAATATGAGTTTGTAATATCGTACAGTTGCTTGTTGAAGTTATTCAATATCAAATATGTTGTCTTAATTCATACTTGTAATCTTGACTAAGAAAACGACGGTAGCTTCTGTTAATTAGATGCCTCTGTGGTTGCTCGCTCATTGAACAGCTTCTGCTTTGTAATGTATTCTTCATGTTCTTGGTTGCTGATATAGTGATATCGAATTCTTAGGCCCTGTTTGGGTATCTTATAATTTATTTCAACCGTTTGAAAAACTGCAGTAAGTCATTTTTTAAAAAAATGTCTTACTGTAGTTATTTTTTTCAGCATAAAAATAACGTAGAAGATGTTTGGCAAATAACTTATAATTCTACCATTAGATTGCAAATGGTTAGTCTCCAGCAATGTGAAAGAGAGATGTAATGCTGCAGGTGGTAGCAAAGGACGAGAAAAAAAACAAGGTTTTGTACTTGGTCTAGAGAGAGAAGATAATTAAAAAATAATATTGGAGAGAGAGAGGACAATTAAAAAAGTTACGTACAATTTATTTATGCTTAATTGTGGTCCGTCCTGAACTAATTACTGAGATAAAACGGAGATAGGATCAGATAATTTATATACAATATTTTATAAAAATGTTATTTTTTCATCCGCTAAAAATTATTATCAAACACTCATTTATATAAAATAATCTGTTATCGAAAAATATTACGACGTATTAATATAATACTTTAAAATTACATTACATCCAAACATGTCATCATTTGTAAAATAATTCGTTGTCAAAAAATATTATGACGTATTAATATAATATTTTAAAACTACATTACAATAGGCCCTTATTCTGATTTCCGGGGTATTTCTCTTTTCTTTTCCATTGTGGATTCTTCTTTTATGCTCTCAGCTTTCTGATTATTTTATATGTTTTGATCAATAAGATAAGATTTTTGTTTCCCAAGAAAGTTTTTCATGCACGTTTAGCTTAAGGCATGCAACAAGTTATGCTCCTTGTTTTTTCCCTGCTTGTGACTTCGTTTTTTCATCTCTTGCTCCCAGCTTTTCTTTTCCTCGTCACCATCTACTTCTTTTTTGTTTTCTCCTGCTGGTGTTCACCTTCGCCTTGCATCTAATGGTTGCATCTCAGCTCGTATTACTGTAGTTCCTTGTGCCTAGTGCTTGACCGAAACTCTGGATTTTTATTGAGCACCGAAAACTTTGAGGACACGAACATTGATAGGCAATGTAACCGTATGGGTTCATGGAAGACTTTGGCGATGCTGAAAACAGTAATGATAATATGATATACAATCGACTTTAGTGTGCCAATGACTAGGGACGGACCCATATATACCCGGGGCGAGGAAGGCATCGGACCTCCAACTTTTCGATATAATATATATATATGGGTCCGTCCCTATATATATATATACTAATAATTATAATCAATAAATAAAATAGATACTAATAAATTATCACAGTTATTTAATTAGTATAATGAATATATGATTTTGACTAACATCTATAGATTTAGGATTTAAATATAAGCTCCTTCTATTTTTTTGATAATTTATTGTTATAAGCAGGTCTTTTGAACGAAGAAAATTTCACTTTTTGATCCATTCTGTTTTGTTTATGAAAAAGCACATCTTGATGATTAAATTGGAAACATGAAAATGCTCATAAAGCATTAGAGCTGTGAGTACAAATGGCCAAGAATTCTTTTGAAATGTCTGGTTCATGAACCGAGAGGCAAAAGAAGCGTTACCACTTACCACTCTATACTTTATTCATTTAATTCAACCCTAATTTCTTAATAAATTTTATGGTTGATGAAAGGAATAAAGTTTATCACCAAAATGGTGTCGCTGATTCTATCTGCTTGTAGTGACAACGGTGACTTATACGCCTAAATCAATTTCACCAAAACAAGAATTTAATGCATAGCAGGGTATTCAATTCCTTTTCTAAGTGAAAATCCAATTTTTTTTCGATTACAGAAAATTATAAATTTAATGCATAGGAAATTAAACTTAAAGCACATACATGTTTAAGAAACAATAATCGAATTTGAAACCCGTCGAATTGAGTTACTCACCAAAATAAGAATTTGGTCTCAACTTTTTTCCCATTGAATTTCATTCTGAGTAGAATACACATTTTTTTACGGATATCTTTTTTCAAAATAATTTGAATATCAAATTATCTTGGCTCGCTAAATTACTCCATTCATTATTTTAATATGCGGACAATTTGAATAGTCTGACAATATAAATTATTTATAAGATAATAATCCAAATTATCTAAGATTACTACTTAAATAATAATTTTATTTATATTTTTTTTATATTCATCCTTTCAAATCATATATAAGTAAGATATAACACAACAAAACATACCCTATAATAATAACAATACAAATAACAACAATATAGTATGATAAGAAATTAATAATAATATGTTATTTAAATAATATGTATATAATATAATATTATATTCCTATTATAGAGTTATCAATAATAATATATCATTAAGTATTAATTATAAGTATTATTAGTTAAACAATTAATTATAATTATAAATATTTTATTATTATCAGTCTAAAAGATATCAATTACTTAATACATTAAATTGTGAATTTATGATATGAGTTTATTAAGTTTCAATTTAATAATATAAACTTTCAAGTTTGATAATATTTGTAAAAATATTTTTGATAAAACAATGTGTATTACATAGATAACATTTATAAGTAAAATGGAACCATAGTTGAATTACTTATGTATAGTAAATAGAGTAGAGTGGTGTTATATACACATAACCCCTCCTTCCATGGTAATTATATTAATGTTTAGGTATTTTAAATATGTGAGTGTTATGAAGATGTTAAGTAGATAAAAATTAAGAGAATATAATATTTTTTAATAGAGTAATTTATATTATCAATAATTCAATATGTGATCATTTTTATTAAGTAATTAATATTATGACGAAAATAAATATATAGTTAGAATATATAATTATTTAATAATCAAGAATTGATTAGGCAAATTGAACTTCTAATTGCAGGGATTTTTTTTCGGTCACGGTCTAGGACCCACCGGTAATCCAGGGCTACTAGCACCCGACTAATCCGATGTTCGAACGCGAGCGGGTAAAGACATATAATCCTGACCAAATTGGTGACTTTGGAGTTTAAACTCGGGGCTACTAGCTCCCTCGTCCCTTAACTCGGGGCACATACCACTTAATCATGTGTGTTAATTAAATTTGGTTTAATTGCAGGGATTTTGAAGGGCATGAGATGTCCAAGTAGTTTTGGTCATTTATGGCAACCTCTAGTTGTTTCAATGATGTGCCTCTTCAGCACATGAATTGAATGAGTTCAGGTGGTGCTGAGGACTTGACGGTGTCACCACCTTCCTCATAAATTAATGATATCCAACCTCGTGTCTTCTTGTTTTGTCAATTGTCATGACCATAATAAATGTTTCACGTCATCACTTTGTGATTCTATCTATAGCAGGTCATATGCTTTCATGTATGATGACTACACGTTGGATTTTATGTGAGATTCCAACCATATGGGATAAAAATGGCATTTACATGAAGAAAATAAAAATATGTAAATCTAAATGCCCGACATTTTTTGTTTAAATATTTGAATTTTGCATCTCAAAAAATCAAACACATACCATTTATGTAGAAACATGTTATTTTTCATTTACTTATTCTTTGTTTCACTTTAAAATGAAATTGTGAATTTTGTTAACATTGATTCTGAATATATTGGATATAAATTTCTTTTTTGGAATATAAATTCCATTTTTACATGTTTGGTTGCACCTAGATTATTCTATGACTAATTTTTTTAGTTAAGCAGTTAGTCCATTCACCTAAATCTAATAAGAACAATATAGCCTAAGAAAAAAATAAACTAATCTTTATTTTTTATTCTCTCATCAAAGAATTTTTAATGATCGATAAGAAAAAAATATTGTCTATCTAAAATTTAGAGAATAGCATGAACTTTACTATATTCTGTTATTTTTCTTTTTGGTGTCACTTGTTATTCAATTTTTCATCTTCTTTTGGGTATTTGAAAAAAAATATAAATGTTATTTATACTTCGGTTGCAAAAACCTTGAATCAAGTAAAAGAGGTTGTGACTAGTATATGTTGTGACCAAAGTGGTCACCCTTGCCCGGTATTGTCATGCCCTCCAACAAACACGGAGGCAACATGGCCGTTGGAACGAATGCGACGTGGAAGCTGTTGCCGCCGTTGCAATAGACACGCGAAATCACCGGACGAGCAGCCATATGACAGGGGTGGAGTGCAACGGCCAGACGACATATATATGTGTATTTGACGAGCGCAAGAAATCCTCAATCACATTCGTGAATCTTTCCTTTCTCTCCTTATTTCTATTACATTGACTCATTTGGCATATCGCTTTGGAGTTGTACAAAAAGATTCATGAGAATCTATTTGTTTTTTTTAAAAAATAGTATTAAGAAGCTTACTAGAATATAAAATTTTCTGTAATAACACAAATTTTAATAGAGAAGTACTTGTTAGCTCAATGGCCCACTACCTATAAACCATGACTTGAGCCCAAAACTTACCCTAAAACCCCCCATATAAATATCCCAAAAACTAGTCACCACCCCTCATTTTCTCCCACTCTCTTCTCTCTCTTATCCTTCATCTCCTCTTGAAGTACGAAGGTTTGAAGCTTCATTCATCTACCATGGTGATAGCCCTTCTAATAGGATTTGAAGGAGAAGAAGAAAGCTACTAAGGCAAGAGAAGAAAATTTAGAGATTTTAGATGAGGAAAAAGAAGTAGAAAGAAGAATCAAAAGAGAAAAAGAAAAAGGGTTTTAGGTCTAAAACCTTAAGATATGTAGAGGGATCTATTTCTTTCCAAGTCATATCTTTGGCATTGTTTCATTTGTGATTCAGTGATGGTTCATCAAGGCCCATGATCTTGTACATGAGGGCAATTGATTAATTGTTTTTGTGTATGCTTGAAATGATTAAATATGAAATTGATTAGTTTTGTTCATGAGACACCTATTGCTATGATGAATTAATTATTATTAGAACATAAAAACCTAAGGATTCTAATAGAATTACATGTTCACGTGTGAATTGGAAAACATTCTATTTGTAATGAAATCCTAATGTTTAATATGAACCGTGGAACCTATGGCTTACATTTGTCATATAAAATATTATGATTGAGCTAAAGACCTAAGGTGTATTGTTAGAATTGTATGCACATACATATATTTGTATTAGGTTAAAGTTTGATGTCTATTATTGCCATGGAAACTTAGGGTTTATAATTCCTAGATGGAACATTGTGAATTGAGCAAACCTAGGATTATGAATAAAAATGTATGTTCACACGTAGTCGAATGAGTGTAAATTAATACAAGACATCACAACTTAAGGATTCATATAGAATTCTATGCACATATGTACATTGGTCATTTACATGATGAAAACCCTAATTTTTGGCTAGGTTAATCCTAATTCTCAGTACAAATTGGAACTAGGGATTTCCATTTGATAGATTGAAAATTTGGATTTGTCAAACTTAGGGTTCATATTGTTAGAATTTGAAATAGGAGACTAGAAATGATTAGGAACTCTAGAGTCATGAAATAAAATAAAATAATTAAGTCATGAAAAAAATAAAATAATTGATCAATGTCGCCTACGACCATGGCTACGGCTAGGTCGTAGCGCAGAGTCGTGGCTATGGTTGAACCGTAGCCAGATTCTATTCACACAAAAATTTAAAGAAATAAATTGAATTGGCTATGGTCCAACCTATGACCGTAGCGAACCCCTTATAAATGCTAAATTATGCATTTCTTAAGGTTTACATGTCTAATTAAATGATCTTATGTTGATACGTTATTAGAAATTAAGTTGCTTATAATGTATGCATGTTCTTATGACCTAGAATCCTAATTAATAAAATTTAGAATTCGAGTTGCATGTTCAACCATGAATAGAGTTAAAATATGCGACCATATTGATGTACATTTTTCAACTGAATTAAAGTGTTTTATCATGTGAATTGCACCTAATTTTTATTGAGTTGAATTGTGTATCTTGTGAATGGTTAGTGATCACAATAAAAAACTTAGTTGCTTGAATGATTAGGAATCACAACTATGTTCTTTTGTATAAGAAACTTAGTTGATTATTACAATTAGGTTAGGAATCATGCTCACACAATAAAAACCCTTTTTTGTTATTGAACTCGCATAGAAACCAAATTGCACGCTCAGTCATAAATATGATTAAAACGCTTGATTGAAATCGACTCGAATAGATTGTTCCCTCGAGAATTGTCGAGTAGATTGATTGGCCCCAGACTTGGGGGTGTGTACTCCCTTTATTAGGAAACACATGGATGCATATAATCACCCGAGCATAGCTAGCCCAAACCGGAGGTGCATGTCAACTTCAAAGTAAGATGGAATAATAACCCGCCAACCTGATTGATGATTAAAAATATATATCGAACCATTGAGCCTATGATTACAAGATAAAAATCGAATTGCACGTGAATTTATTGATTGAGTTGAGTTGTATATAATTAAGCATTAATGTAAAATGATGTTGTTGATTTCATGTCTATTTCAATATCGAGATTGATAAGATTGAATCAATTTGATAATTGGGCAATGTTATGTTATAATATTACTAATGACCTTGTCACTGTTAATATTAAATTAAAAAATTAATATTTGATAATATTTAATTGAGTATGATCATTAATTGAACTATTAATACATTGATAACATTATAATTGTGTGTTTGATTATACCATCCCTCGTGGAATGATGTCGTACTCTACATACTCTAACTATGAGATTCTCCCATATACTCTAGATCCGTGCAGATGATCTAGAATGATCTTTGGTGGCGGATTGCTCATGATAGATGTTGCACATTTTAAGTTGTATCGAGTCTTGTATCTTGCGTTATGTCATTGAATCTATATAGCTTATGGGCATGTCATGAACTATATTATCTATTGATATTTTAGGTGACCTCTACATTGAGGATCACTATGGATTATTATTGTTATATGGAGATTTTTATATTTTATGATTTATTATTTATAGAAATTTTTGCTGCAAGTTTAGATTATGTGACTCAATTGGTAGATGTGTATATAACAGTTTTAATTGTTTTTGATGTTAGATGATAAATTGATGGTTATCATTATTTTATCTCTGATATATATGATATGTATAATATTTGTCATCATATATCGAACGTTGTAGCGCACCCGAATCCTTGCCTTAATGAAAATAATAGTTAAAAAAATTAAGGTGACGATTTGGGGGCATTATATTTTCAACCTCTCTCATTATTACATATTTAATATTGAGATATTAGATTGAAAATTCTGCTTATTTGTAAACAACATATAGAAAACAAGAAACCAAATAGCAGCCAACAATGGTAACCTATTAACTCGGTCATCAACATATCTAAAAAGGGGTCTAACTCGAGTTAAGAGTTGATACTAAATCCCGCATTCAGATTTTAAATGAGGATTATTGTTTTAAATAATATTATTTAGAATTTAATACATCTATAAAGCAAATCTTAATTATTTAGTACATAATTAATAATAAATCTTAAAATTAAAAGATATGATTTATCATTGATTATGCAATGAATAATTAGATCCGGTGTATTCCTACAAAGCATAAAATATTTTGTAAGTGCATTAAATTCTATTATTTAAATTAAATTAAAGTTTTGACACAAATTAAATTAAAAAAATAGTATTTAAATAAATTATTAAAATTTAAAATATCAATTTTTTAAATAATATTTCTTAACTTCCGTTTCTTCCAAAGCGAATTTTCCTTTATCGTAACGGGTCAAAAGTTGGGTTTGTTTGGCGGTTTCCGTTTCTTACATGCCCCTTCTTTTATGTCTATGAGCTCTCTGTTTCTAAAAAATAAGTGGAAAAATATATTAAAAATAAGGGGCCGCTGAGTATACAGCACATAACTTGTGCTGTAAAATACAGCTATCATTTTCATCCGTAGGATTAAAATGAATGGCCCATTTAGGCTCACTCATCTTTGCTCTTTTGTCTCTTCCTTTCTCTCTCACGCCTCTCCTTCTTCCGTCCATTCCTTTACTCTTCTCTCTCTCATCTCTGAACCCTCTGTTTCTTCCCCTTCTGTCCATTTCATTTCTCTCTCCTCACCCATTATTTCTTCCTTGTATGTTTTTCGTTCTCTTATCTCCCATTCTCTCCCATTTCTGTGTGTTCTTTTGCTTACGAAGCTGGAACGTTTCTTGTCAGTGAACTTGAGAGATCAAAGGAGAAACTAATAGTCGCTCTCCAGATTTATTCGCATGAGGAACGTTGACATCTAATAAATGTCTGATTTGGGATAGAAAACCAGTCTCTAAGTTTTGCTTGTGACAGGAAAACAAGGAGATCTGCTCGTTCCATTCGTGAGAAGTCAATCTTTTTCTCTTTTGCTCGTTCATAATTTTTAATCGACTCGGATGAATGGTTATAAATTTAGGCCGTAAATTACAGCCATAAACCCGAGCAGTATATTCATTTTATCCTAAAAATAAATATTAAATACTTGCCATGTAACAATAATTGTATTAAAATGGTGGCTAAATACAGGAAAAAGGAAAGCAACGCCTTCCAGTTTTCTCTCCCCCACCGGCGGCCGGAGGACGTATACGGCACCGGAATCTCTCGCTTTCCGACGGATTATCGATCGAAGTAGCCTTCCGAGTCCTTCACTTCTGTGCTCGAATCCAAGCGCTGCTGCCAAGAACATCCCGAGGCGGTCGGTTCTGGAGGTCGACCGGAGTCAAAAGGAGCCGCCTTTGGCCCATTGCTGCAAGGTTTCGCTGGGGTTTGCGGCAGGGGGCGGACTTCTCGTTTCTTCTATCGTCAGGGACCGCATGAGAAGGTCGCCGGCTGCTGGATGGTACTGCAGCCTGCGGATCCACGCAAACTGAGATCGGATACGAAGTAAGAGATGTTTGGGTTTAGGAGAGTGGACGACGAGATGGAGCTCAAGAAAGAACGGATCGTAAGGTAACTTCGCAGCACCTGTTGGTTTTAGTCGGATTGGAGAACTAAGATCTTTGTCTTTGATGAAGGTTTTGGCAGCACCTGATAACAACTGTTGATCACTTTTTTTCCCCGGAAATAGGATCAAAGATTGATATTTTTTTTGGCTTTATATCTTGATAAGTCTGCAACGTGCAATGATCTGAGAACCACCACGAATCTCTTTAGGTTATACACAATGAGAAGGGTAAAAAGGTCCTGCCTTTGGCCCCTTGTGGCAAGGTTCTACTGCTGCTGTCTAAATCTATCATTTCTATTACTATCCTCGAATAAAGAGTCGGGATTTGATAGTAATCGTAATTAATTTCATGATGCATCCAATTTATATAGTTATCCTGTGATCAGTAATAAGGAGGCTGATTCAAGCACAGACTTCATGTTTTTTTTTTTTGCTTTCTGATCCTTTAATAGTTTCATTGACGCTTGTTCTGTAGGTTCTATCCTGATGAGAAGCGAAAGTCCACTAAACCAGCATATCAAGTTTCAAAATCTGTCGGACTCATATCTAAAGTTGGCAGCCCTAGTCCTGGGAAGTCAAAAGTCTTTGCAGAGGACCATGAGGCTTGGAGGAAGCGTATACTTGATCCAGGAAGTGATATTGCATTGCAATGGAACCGTGTGTTTCTTTGCTCGTGCCTAGTTGCGCTGTTTATAGACCCTTTATATTTCTACTTGCCTAAAGTTGAGAGAAGTGACAGTAACCAGAGTCAATGTATTAAAATGGATGAGAAACTGAGCATTGTTGTCACCTTCTTCCGGACGGTTGCTGATCTTTTCTATATACTGCATATTGTTATAAAGTTCCGCACGGCATACGTGGCTCCAAGCTCAAGGGTCTTTGGTCGGGGAGAGCTCGTCATGGATCCTAAAAAGATTGCAAGGAGATATATAAGATCAGAGTTGTTTGTAGATATCATGGCAGCCTTGCCTCTACCACAGGTTCGTCCTCATCCATATCTCACAGTTTGTTAAATACGTCAATATTGCGTTGGAAAACTTTTGCAATTGTTTCATAGTGTCTTGCAAAATACAAGATTAAATAGTACTAAGAGATCGGATCAAAAGATCCTTTCAAGAGGTTGTACTTGACCAATTCAACTAACAAATATGTATGGAAGCATGTAATTGATTAAGAGATTTGGTTTATCAAGCAATTATCTAGCATCTATGTCTTTTGCTTTTCTTTCTGCTAATGGACTAGACTCTGTGTCATTTGGGAGCTGACTCCTACCTAACAATTATTTTCTTTCTTTTTTCACAGATTGTTATTTGGTTAGTAATTCCATCTATCAGGAACTCAATATACAACAACAATGCACTTGCGCTGATTGTTCTTATACAGTATGTACCAAGATTATATCTGATTTTCCCTTTAAGTTATCAAATTGTTAAAGCTGATGGTGTTGTTACAAAGACTGCTTGGGCTGGAGCTGCGTATAATCTTTTACTTTACATGATTGCCAGCCATGTAAGAGGATTTTGATTTCCCTTGGTTCTTAATATCATTGTAAACATGCTTACCTTATTCTACTTGATATAATAGAAAATAGCTGTGACATATTTATGTCACTTCAGGTTTTGGGAGCTTCATGGTACTTGCTCTCAGTGGAACGCCAAACTACGTGCTGGAAATCAAGATGTAGGCAAGAAAATAACACCGCAATGAGCAAACTATGCAACCCTAGTTTTCTAGATTGTGACAACTTAAACCATGTGGATCGTCAGGAATGGGCTAATGGCACAAATGTTTTTGCAAGATGTGATCCTAATTCTGGTGACACCTTTGATTTCAACTATGGAATCTTTGGTGCTGCATTAAGTAATGAAGCTTTGTCCACAGAGTTCATCAAGAAATACTTCTATTGTCTCTGGTGGGGCTTGCAAAATTTGAGGTATTAATTCGATTACTCTCTGTGATTAGTAGCATAAGTAACATATGCCATAACCCTAAGAGTTTTGAATGTTTCGTTTCAAAGGTACCAAGTCTTTTCTTAGCTTCAGTTGTCAATAATTGCCCCTGTCATCAATACTGACAGTTCATCAAAAGATGGATATGCATTTGTTAATCCACCTACAAGATTTTTCTTATTGTCCTGTGTTATGAAATACTTATGTTTTTCCCTTTTCAGTAATTATTTTCAATATAAATATTGCAGAAAATATACAGGCGTTTCTTCTTAGGTTTCTGTTTTTTAATCTTTCCTTTCCCAGATTATCTACCTTCTACATTTTCTTTCTAATGTTAGTGTCTAATAGTTATTCTTATTTTCTTTTCTAGTTCCTATGGCCAGACTCTAGAAACAAGCACTTTTGTTGGGGAAACATTGTTCGCTATACTAATTGCCATTCTCGGCCTCGTTTTATTTGCACACTTGATCGGAAACATGCAGGTATCAGACTGGATCTTATATCCTCTATTCTGTTTCATTGTTTAACCTTCAAACACATTAGCGATCTTATTTCTCAACTTCTATGAAATTCTGACCACTATTACATAATTTAAGAAGGGGAGGTCATCCATTTTTTTTTCTGATTATACCAATTTGAATGCTTAACTATCTTGATTTTGGAGCATTGCAATGCACTCTTCCAAAAGTTCAAAATTTTAGTTTTATTCCATGAGAATCCAACTATCAGATTAATACCGCTGTGAATAATTTTATTTCATATTAATTCTGAAACAATTTAATGTGATAAGCTTGAGTGAATTATGTCAAATGCATCAATTTTTCCATATGAACACAAAATTATGATATATGATAGACTGCATTTTTCTTCTGGCTACATATGGCTTTTTCTACTTTTCTTACTCAAGATTTCCCTTTGGAGTCTTCAAACAACTGATTAAATAATTGTTTCAGACCTATTTACAATCCATCACTGTTAGATTGGAGGAGTGGAGACTAAAACGAAGAGACACAGAGGAGTGGATGAGACATCGTCAGCTTCCCCATGATATACGTGAACGTGTTAGACGATTTGTTCAATATAAATGGCTTGCAACAAGAGGAGTTGATGAAGAATCTATATTACACGCCTTACCTGCAGATCTTCGTCGAGATATTCAACGTCACCTGTGCTTGGATCTTGTTCGACGGGTACAAATTGCAGTATCTTTAATTTGTGTAATTTTCATGAAGTCGGTGGTTCTTATAGTTTGAGATTGCTCGCCTAAATTGCAAGTTACTAATCTTAGGTTTATTTTTATTTGACAAATAATAAATGGGAAACAAAATTCCTGAGAGGCTCTTCTTAGCCCTCCTTCATAAAGAACTCTTCTTAGTGGTTGATTCTCTTGAGAATGATTGAGATGAAGCAGACAATGATTCCAAGTAAACATGGATTATATTTACATTGTTGATAATATGCAAATAGAAGTAACACCATTAGCATCCACATCCAACTTAACCCTGCTTATGGAGGACTCACCTATAGCTCTTTAAAAAAGATAGTTGGGTCCTGCTATTTGGAAGACAACAGTGCCTAGAGTTTAGAACAACTTGATGTTGAGTGTAGATTATTATTTGAGGACCCCTTGGTACAGAAGTTGAGCTGCTTCCTTGATGACTGAGATGGCCTCCTTTCTATCTGTGAGTTAAAAACGGGTTCTGGCCACGAAAACAGTCTTTTGGCAAAAATGGGAAAGATTGTATGTATTTATGTATATATGCTCAATACCCCACCATCATTATCTGAGAGCACTTAACAGGCAGTGTTTGTCCCGTGATCTATTACAAGATGTGAGGAAAATGAACTTATCCACTGATGTCATTGTCTATTTCCAAATATCTTGTACATGTTTCACACGACGAATAATATTCTAGGAGTTTTTGTTCAGATTATTGAAGGTGATGTTTTATTCTAATGCAGATTATCAAGCAGTTCTTGGCTGATATGGTTGTATACAGATATGTGAATCTGGATAAAGATGCAACCTTTTGCTGATGGTTTATCTTTTTCCCTTGTATTTCGAATTGCAGGTGCCGTTTTTCTCACAAATGGATGATCAACTTCTTGATGCTATATGTGAGCGTCTTGTATCATCATTAAGCACTGAAGGCACATATATCGTTCGTGAGGGTGATCCTGTCACGGAAATGTTGTTTGTAATACGTGGAAAATTGGAGAGCTCTACTACCAATGGTGGCCGAACAGGCTTCTTTAATTCAATAACTTTGAGGCCTGGTGACTTCTGTGGTGAGGAACTTTTAGCATGGGCTTTACTTCCAAAATCTACAGTGAACCTGCCTTCTTCTACTAGAACTGTAAGAGCACTTGTCGAGGTTGAGGCATTTGCATTAAGAGCTGACGATCTGAAGTTTGTCGCTAACCAATTCCGACGGCTCCATAGCAAAAAACTACAGCACACCTTCCGCTTCTATTCTCATCACTGGAGAACATGGGCTGCCTGCTTTATTCAGGCAGCTTGGCGTCGGTTCAAAAGGAGACAAATGGCAAAGGATCTGAGTATGAGAGAGTCATTCAATTCCAGGATGGATGAACAGGTGGCTGACGAATCTGGTCCAGAAGAAGAGGATGCAAATGAAAGCTATGTGAATCCTTCCCAACCGAAACAAAACCTTGGGGTTACAATCCTGGCTTCCAAATTTGCTGCAACCACAAGAAGAGGAGCCCAGAAGATCAGGGGTGGTTCTGGCATGCCCAAGTTACAGAAGCCACACGAGCCCGATTTCGATGCAGATGCTTATGATTGATCACTGAATTATGCTTTTGCTTGCAGTGGCCCTGCATTATGTTAAAGGTTTGATTATTTCTGTAAAGAAATTAAGAAGGTTCACTAATACCTTGATAAACAACTAATCTTTCCACACCGCCTGCTATGGTAACCAGATCAGATTAACCAAGGCCAAAATTGTAAAAAGTCAGAGTGGCATGGTATTTTCTTAGTTTACATTAATTGGTGGTTCTTCTGTACATCTAGTTGTATGTATCAATGCCAAATCTTATCTAGAACTCAGACAATCTTCATCATTTTTCATAAGCATGTTCGGTTTGTTAATTTTGTTGGAGATGTCATGGATGCTGTAATTTATAACACTATTCCCTGAAATGAAAATCTGTCCTTGTCAACTATTTTGCTTTTCGGCTAGATTTTGGCAATTAGAAGTAGCTCGATTTGGTAAGATGTTTCCCATGGATGCTGAGCTGAAGTTCTTGTGCTATCTCATTGCTATTTATCCTTTCTAGACAAATTTTAGTGGGTTCTATTTTACTCTTTCCTATGAGAAGTATTTGTCAGCTTGGCAGAATCAGCTGATGTCATGGATAATTACTGAAAGAACAAAGTTTTGACAGACACCAAAAGAATGTTAGCGCCAAAGTGGTCAACTGAAGTTTCATTTCTGTTCATATAAAGGAGGAAAAAGAAGAATACTATATGGTGGCCTTAATGTGACTCTAGTTTGACTTAACCTGTGATTTAAACTATGATGCACTTTTGCCAGTAGCCACGTACAAAAGTCTGAAGAAATCTAATTCTGCATTACTTGTTGGATGGTTCAGAATCCTATCATCTGCTTCTGATGGTATTGAAGGAGGGTTAGGCACTAGAAAACATCCCAATTGCTGTCAGAACCATGTTTTCGTCGTTCTGCAATCAGAAACATGTATAAACCAATGAGCTTGCTTTTACATGGTCTTCAGATACAGTACTGTAACTTTGGCACAATCGTTCCAGACATCACACTTGATCAAAGTTTGCTGCATTCCCTCGCTTCGCTCGTCAAAGCAACGGAATACAATTGAGTCTGTTCAATGTACAAAGGCAATGAGAGCTCATCTGTTCAATGCTGGATGCTTGAAATGGCATTTGCTTCATCATTTCACTGAAACATCTTGCTGACCTGCTGAAGTGCTTCGATCAGTCTTCCTCAAAACGAAGCATTGCTAGTATACATCTGAGGTCAGGTGCCCATATGCCTTCGGGTGTCTATAGGAGGGATGAATTCTTCGAATTTAAACAAGGTAAAAATAATTATGATAAGTTTTAGTTGCATTTAAAATGCCAAGGACTGAAACGTATAGCCTCACGCATTGCTTCAGCTGAATGCCTGAATCCATGATGCTTCCTGCAGAGCTGCATGGCGGTCATGAGGAGATCTAGTTTGTAACAGAAGCATTGTTGTAATGTGACCAGTCGTGATCACTGGTCACGGTCGTGATTGCTGCGAGTCCCCAATCCGAAGTTTCGGAACCATTTCTCTCCCTCTCATTTCAACAAGCATGGATCCCACTGCACAAAGGTCTCAACCTTCCCCCCGTTTCGGCCACCACCGACACCGAACAGAGGCTGCCTGCTGCAGCTTGACCACCAGAAGTCCAAGTTCGACTGATCCAGACAAGAACAGATGGCCCCCCGGAGACACTGCACATGACTCTATAATTGTACGAAAACACGCTGAGACCACAGATTTAGGAGCTGTTTTAGACGACCTATTAGCGTCCTCATCGCAGCAGTATGGTACATTCAGATGCAACCGTGCTCATCTGATCAATCTTTGTCTGAGGACAAGGGAATCCTCCACTGCATTTATTCCAGCAGCCCATGTTGCTTTGTCCCTTGGCCAAGATGCCCAGGAGTGTGCTGTTCATGGGGGTCGTTGAGCATGCATGCAAATGATCCAAGAACAGAGTTTACCGATGTTTTTGCACAGTCACTGGAGCAATGGATCCTGGCAGGAAAGCAAAAAAAGTTAGCTAAGAAATTTAACTCTGGAGCGTCGGCAAAATTTAAGGGTGGTGGGTCGAATGCCTCAAGTGGCCGCTGATGCACATGGCCTTCATGAATACACAAACAACACAGTTGCCAGTTTCCTCTCCTGCATGATTCTTGAGCAGGGCAATGGAAAAGTAATGCTGCTAAAAGCTGTGCAGCCATCAGACATTAATGCACTTGTTGTTTCCAACAGGATTGTTTTGTCCAACGCAATCTTTCTCATGCTTGTCTCTTGCCAAAAGGTAAGCTATACATATACGTAGGGTGGACATGAGCCGAATCGAGCTAGACGAACACTTAAATAGATCAGACCTATTTAAAAAATTTAATAAACGAGATAGACCAAAGGCTTATAATAAGTTTAAAAATAAAATTTGATTTAACTTGTTTATTGAATTCAAGAAGTCTGACCTATCTTAATAACTTATTAAGTCATATTTATTAATTAATAAATATATATATATATATATATTAAAATATATTTTAAAATATATTTATAATATTAAAAAGAAAATATTGTGCACTTTAGCATTGTACATATCTAACACACTATAATTAATAATAATTTCGAATAAAAGTGTCTTATTGTACATCTTTCGATATTACATTTGATTTTTTTTAATCAAAATTATTAATAATTTTGGCTCGTAAAACTTTTAAGCTTTATGAATTATATTATTTATATAAATTGACCTTATAAGCTAACAAGCTAGGTCTAGTATAGATGAGCTAAGCATGTTTAAATAAAAGACTAACTTTTAATTTCGAGTTTAACTTATTTATCTAAAAAGACGAATCGAGCAAAACTCAAAATATATCAAGTCATGAGCCGCTCACAAACGATTTGACTTATTGCCCGCCCTACATATACGTTATATAATCTCCATTTCTCCACGTTTCTTAGCTCTTCACATGCATGCAACATATATAAATTAATTAGATCACGCAATCCAAGTTCAACTACTGCCACAGAAACCCGTAGTCGAGATAGCTTCGGTTATCACTTGCCACAGATATCTTGTACATATATAATTCTTTCTTCTCTTTTGCACATGGACAATAGACAATTTTTTTTCCTCAGGAAAAATAGTTCATAGATTTGAAAGCCCACATCTGGTTTAATTTTCCTTTTCTGAAGTAACTTAGACTCCAAATGTTTCAATATTTATTTGCATTTGGACATCACTGCAATCTGTAAGAGACATGCATAAGATTCACATTATGTTGATATCCATAAGTGTGACACACAGTGAGACAAAGCAAAAGACCAAAAAAAAAAGTAGTAATGTAGGCTCCCAAGTGCATTCATCTCCATATTTCTTAGATCCAGCAACTTAAACATCAGTTGGAAGCAAGAAAGTACAATGACCACATAGCACAAGAGAGAGGGAGCAAATTATTTTTTCTCTTGTATCTGGCAAATGGACAGCAACACAGAGGCACCAGCTAGACAATGGCCATTGGTCTTCAAAGCCAATTGAGCTTTTAAGTGGCCTGTCAATCATCTGTTAGCCAACTAAACTAAGAGATTCTTTTATTGTGGACCATCTCTGATGCCCCATCCATATCAATTATTCAATACATAATTGCAGGTGGGCAAACACTAACCAAACCTTTTGTTTCCCTCATGCCACTCTTTTATCTCTGACTGACCCCCTACCGACACTCCCAGACATATGTAAACAAAAGTGTAACTAGTGGAAGAAAGTTAAAGGCATCATGAAAGCAGATCAATGGTGCAACTCAGCAATTTCTCTTTCAACTATGGAGTAAACTCAACAAATATTCAGATGTACATACAAATGTTATACGATCTCAGTATACCCTACACCAGCAAAAAGAAAAAAAGGGGAAATGAATGAAAATTCTATCAACAATCAAAGAACTAAGAGAACCCAACCTTATAACTTTTCTTGGGTCCATTTATCTTCTTTGGGTACCAGTTCTCTTATGCTGGGTGATTTGATCCTAACAATAAGAACTTCATAACCTTACTAGAGTTATGTTTGTACCAAATATAGATATTGCAGTTGTGGGATGGATAAGAATACGGTGCAGGCTTTGATACGGCGATTTCAGGTTTTGAAAGAGATACATTCTCCACCAGAATTTCTTGTAGATATATGCATCCCTTCAACAACAGAACAATCTTTTCTTAGCCACTGGGTAGTGAAAAAGCCAACAGCTTTGTTTCTTCATAAATATGCGGGTTGGGATACTGTTGATGTTTTCTTAGAATTTGTTGTACCGTCGATCAGCTCATTTGTTCACCAATTAGATCGAGACCCACAAGAAGGAATGACACCCCCTGGAAGAGTAGAAAATAGAAGTGAATTCCCTGAGCTGACAGAAGACTTCTACCCGCTGCTGTAAGGAGGAGCAGAGCTAGAGCTAGCTCTTTCTTGTAAATTTGGTTAGCCTTTTTTACTGAAGCAGGTGTCTTTTCCTTCTGTTCTTCCAATTTATTCAACTCGGATAATTCGCTCTCAGATGCTCCTTTATGGAATTGTGGAAGACTTAAGCTTTTCGAATCCCTTTCTGCAACAGCCAACAGGTCTGATTCTGATGACCTGCCCACCTTTTTTGTGATCACCCATTCATATGAACTTCCCAATTGGAGCAGTCCAGATAGCATGGCATTGAATTTGGTCACAGACATGGTATTCTCAAATAGAAGGTAAGGGATGAGAAAAGGAAAGGATCTTGGAGCTGGAAGAACATTCAGCAAGGACATCACAACAGGGACATAACATATCACCCACATAGGCAGCTCAGCCTCGGGAATAAACATGGTCATAGGAAGAATTACACAAAATAATGTGAACGAATAAAATGGAAGTATCAATTTCCTCAGGAGAAAAAATAGTAGGATTAAGTTTGCCTTCTTCCACATGGATATCTACAATGAAGTCATAATGGTCTAATCAGAAACATGGACTGCAATGATAAGTTGCAAGTATGAAAAAGAGACTACCTTTGATTTGATAATATCTGGAATGCATAAACGGAATAGCAGCATTGGACCAGAGTGCCACCGATGTTGTTGCTTCCTGTAAGCCTCATAAGATTCTGGAACCTCACATAGAACCTGCCTCACATACGTAGTTATTCATCTAATCGACAATGAAAAGAAATTGGGAGACTTGTAGATTTGTCACTATGAGTACCTTGACATCATTTAAAAAGATGAATTTCCATCCTTTGAGGTGAGCACGAACAGCTATGTCCATGTCCTCTACTGTAGTTCTTTCCAGCCAACCTCCTGAATCCTCCAGTGCTTTGATTCTCCATACTCCTGCAGTTCCATTGAACCCAAAGAAGTTCCAGAAAATGCCATTTACCTGCTGCTCTACCTCAAAATGAAAGCAAAGGTTGATGTTCTGAAGACGAGTTAATAGGTTCTCTTCTTTGTTCACAAAACTCCATCTTGCCTGAACTAACCCAAGCTCAGGATTTCCCTGAAAAGATAAAATGGTTTCATCTCTGAACAAAATTGAAATAGTGAATGGAAGTGCTCTTTGCGAATTTTAATCCACCTTTACCTTAAAATGTGGGACAGTAAGCTTAAGGAAATCAGGATTTGGTTGAAAGTCAGCATCAAATATTGCAACAAATTCGTAATTCTTAACATAATCACAGCTCATTGCAGACTTCAGATTTCCAGCTTTGTATCCAGTCCTCACCAATCGATGTCTGTATACTATATTTACACCTCGCTGCATCCATTTGGAAACCTCTCCTTTGATTAATAGCTGGATGGTTTCATCATCAGAATCATCGAGTACTTGAATCAGCAAACTGTCTTTAGGCCAATCAAGTTGGCAGGCAGCAGAAATAGATTGCTGATACACCTGAAGTAGAAGTAGCATTAAGTGAATTAGAAAACTTGAAGAGCTTAGCACAAATTTGCAACTTCAGTACAGAGAGTGAAGCACAAGAAGAACAGCTTGAATTACGAAAACTACTCTTATAGGAAGCACAATCAAATGCTAAACAACTGGTAATTCTAATCTTCTATAAAAGAAGCATATCAAAATGTGTAATCCGCCGATAAATACTTTTAAGCAAGGGTGTGAGTTTGTTACCTCCCTCTCATTACACATGGGAATTTGTACTAGGACCAAAGGATACTCGTACTCTGAACCATCGTCCAACTTGAATAGATCCCCCTCGACCCTCGGCTTGATATTCTTGAGCTTGATCCAGAAACAACCAAGGCACAAGATCAACCTGTCGACCGACTGTATGATGAACAGAATTATGCATATTCTGGACATCAGTTGAATTGGGTAGGCAATGTAATCAGCGCGGAATGAAAGCCATGAAAGGTAAGCCAAGTGCAACCACCCCTGGATCTCCACAGTCTTAGGTATGTGCAAATTCTCCGGCAGATGCAAATCGGGCTTCTGGAAATGCCATCCTTTCCAGTAAGCAATGAGCTCAAATGCAAGAGCTACCAAGGACAACACCAAGAACCCCTTGATGAACTTTAGCAGCAACCCGGCTTTACCTGGCTTCTCCCTCTGCACCTCGACTCCCTGCTGAAAGAACAGCCTCCTGTTGATGACTCCAAGCAAACCCCACGTCGCGGCCGCCAACCAAGCAAGGCAACCGACGGCGCGGTGCGCCCGCAGAAGCAGGACCCAGGTGAACTGCTTGGCATTCTTTCCCCGGCCCTTGTCCGCGGTCTTGAATGCTTCAACGTCAGGGCCGTGGATCTCCAGAACCGAGTAGTTTGGGTTCTCCATCGTGACCACAACAGGAGTGCCCCTCCTTGCGTCCTTCGCCCACAGGTCGGACAAGTCAAGACTCGGAGCCATTGCCTCCAGCAGCGAGGTGCAGCAACCCCAAAACTAAGTGAAAAAGGCAGCAGCTTTAACTCACAACGCTCTCGAGCACTTTGTGGCACGACAGCAGATCCCGAGACCGAGCATGGCTTCAAGCTTCAACATCAAAAAGCTCTGAGTTTTCTGACGCAAAAGAAGAAAAAGCTTCGATCTTTGAAGCAGGGAAGCCAAGAATCTACCCGGCCTGCAGTGGAGCTGGGACTACTAATGCACCAGCAGCAAGTGACCGGACAAGGGGAGCAGGGGACTGAGGGCTTTTGGTTGTTCCTGCCCCTCTTCTCCAACCTTCCTCAAGGCAGCATTGTGGAGAAAGGTATCCGCTGTCGAGGGAGAAAAGCTTCAGAGCATGTGGGCATTACACAATGCCTTCAGAAGCAACAGATGCCACCACCCTCTTCATCCTCCTCTTCTTATTCTTTCCTTTACCCCTCTCTCTCTCTCTCTCTCTCTCTCTCTCTCTCTCTCTCTCTCTCTCTCTCCACTTCTTGTTTCATGGGTCAAAAGGCCAACTCACATTCCAAAACAACTACACTCACCAACCAAAGCCATTTTGCTTTCAAATTTGGACATTGTAAAATAATAATAATAATAATAATAATAATAATAATAATAATAATAATAATAATAATAAAAATAAATACAGATTGAACTCAAAAAAATTGTCCACGTCCAACCTTCATCAATAATTTATTAGGTCAACTAATTAACGCATTAAATTCCAATAAAAAGGTATAAAATTAAAATTTCAAAATATCACCACAAAAATACTTTAATGTCGAATTTGATCAAAAGATTAGTATTAGCAGGGACGAACCCACGTATAGGGTGGGAGGGTCTCGCCCCCCTCCTCAACTTTTCGGTGTATAATATATATATATAAGTGTGTAATAGTAGTTGTAGTCAATACAAAAATTAAATATTGATAAATTATCACAATTATCAAATTTGTGCAGTGGAGAGGTGATTTTAATTTTTTTTTCTCGGTCCCCTAAGTATTAGCGTCGAAAAACATTTCACAATCATTAGCTCATTGCATATATAATTTGTACATTTATATGTAGAACAAAATATGAGAAAAGCATAATTTATTTTATTTAGAGTTCGATTTTTTGTGTGCTCCTAAACTGAACATGTAGCAGACAATTACAAATAGGAAAATTACCAAGGTAAAAAGAAAAAGGTTTGCCTTTTTGGAGCAACTGCATGGTCAAAGCATCATAGTGATGATGTACTTTTTAATCTTTGCATCCCCCTTTTTCTTCTTTTTTTTCCATTACATTTCATGCAGGCAACCTTTCTTCTGTCACATTATCTTCTATGTGAAGATTGCATGATTATGTTTGTAAGTTCTTGCATGACCCAAAAATATTGTGCATCTTCTTCTTCTTCTCTTCTCCATATGTGACCTCATGGAGAGATATGGTTTGGACCTTTGGGGCAGAGTGCTATGGTGGTTGCACTATCTTCTTTCTGGTGGTAGGAGGCACATCCTAATCTTATCGGCATATAGAAGAACTATGCTCCAACACATTGAGTAACAACTATAACAACTAAGATGGCTTGGATAGTGAAATCTATCAGAAATCATCCAAAAAAAGTTCCAATGTCCTCAATTGAATCGTATGTGAAAGAGCATGGATAGCATGTTTGACTGTTTTTTTTTTCCTTTTAGATTAATTAATATTATGTGAGTTGAAACATTATAATAACCCCCAAGAACAACTACCATTCTTTTTTGTGAGAGTAATCAACCACTTATTGATCTTGACAATTAATCTTTTAGAAAGTTATCTATTTTCATACACACAATGTACCAAGGGCTATTTTATCCTTATAAATGTGATTTATAATAAGTACTATAAATACATGTATGTAGTTAGTTAGCATTTGAACCAATAAATATGACAAAATAACATATAGGGAGATCATGTATGTTTAAGTAACAAATCAGAATAAGTTTAAGACTAAAATTTGTAAATTTATAATTTAACATACTCAAATATTTATTACATATGTAACTAATAGTTTAATCTCGTTTGATTGCATTTTTAACGGAGGAGAATGAAGAGAAATGTCTCCTTCATTTACCTTAATTTTTCTTCAAGAGTCCATTTTTCTTTCAACCCCAAATTGGAATGAAAAGGAGGAGAAATAAATATTTAAATATAATTTTTAATTTTGATCATACGTAACTAACTATATAAACACAAATCTTAAGATATATTCGTCCAATGAAAATTATAATTCTATTTCTTTCTCTTCTCCTCTCTTTAGTTATGTTATCCAAATAAAATTAACGTTTTTACCTCATTTCTCTTCTTACATTTTCTCTAATTTCCCTTTACCTTCATTATCTTCCCTTCACTTAATCATTTGGAACCAAACAGGAGAATTCCAAAATAATGTAGAGAGAATTCTCCAGCATAATAATTTGAGTCATCAATTACTTGTCCATAATCAAGTGATGTACTCTGACCAGTATGCAATAACATGGTATTAGTATGTTATGTGATATTGTTATTTTCGTAACGGTGTTGTATCACTATCAGAGTTGCATTCATGGGCCCTGATCGGCTTAATTGTTGGTAGCAATCAGCTATAAGTAAAATTGACAAAAATGTTTATTTTTTGTACAAGATTACTTCATCTAGTTTTAACATTTCTTTACCTTGTTATTGATGGTGTTACTAAAATGTAGCTGTAGACATCCCAACTAAAACTGTGTCGCCATTCATATTTCAAAGACCATCGCATGGCACTTTTTCTTTGGTCACATTGAGAAAGGCTAAATAAATACTTGGTCTCCTCTTTTTTCTTCTCTCCTAAAAGATTATGCTTCATATTAGCAAAATTTAAAATTGAACTTTCTATTCCTTTTAAAATTATTTATATATAGAGAGAAAAATAAATGTGTCATGTGTTAAACGTGTGTTAAAACATTCTTACGCATTTCTTCTATTTTTTCGATATCTTTCATTAGATATAACTTAAAAGATCATTGATAATATTAAAAAAATGTTTCAAACTATTGATGATAATTATATTTTATTATTTATAAAATTTTAAGAACTTTGAAGATTATTAACCTTCGTAATAGATATAATCATTTTGTATAATTTATCATATTATAAATTATTTTTAAGAATCACTGATGACATTGTCTAAAAACTGAAAAAAAAAACGCGGTGCTTACTGCTTGACACTAAAAGTGTGTGACAAGATCATTAAGCTTTACATATGAAATAAAAAACAAGTGGGAGAAAAAAAAAAAGAGAAGGTGCATAATATTGATGATAAATCATTATAATGATACTCTAAGTTTGAAAGTATTATAACAATTAATTATTATTATTATTATTTTAATCTTAAAACATTATTAACGTTTTCTTCTCTTCTCTGTATATCTCATTGGATCTCTCATATTTAGGTTGTGTTTGACATGAATAGCGAATTAATAAGCGGATAGCGATTTAAGAGCGGATAGAGGTTTATTTAGTGGATATCAGTTAATTATTAACGGTTAATATTTAGCAGTTCATTAAGGTGATAATAAAAAAATATTTGATAAATATGATGATGAAATTAATTGATAACTATAAAATGACGTAAATAAATTTAATACATCAATATGATAAAATTATTTAATTTATAATATTATGTACTTTTTAAAAAGTTTTTATGTGATTTATAATAATTAATTTAGAATAATCTTCTTAACTAACTATACATCAATAAATAAAATATTTAAATTAAAAAAATATATTTACTAATATCAATAATATTTAAAATATTAATAAATATTTATAATTATATGCATAACTCAAATTCTAATAAAAGTTCTAATAAAAAAAGAAGAGTAAATTGAGTATAAAAGTTCAACCTCTATTTTTCATTCGCTAAACGTTAATGAAAATAATCTATCACTCAACCACTAACCGCTTACTTATAAAATAATTTATCAAATACTTTGTTATAAAAAAATAGCGATTCGACCAAGTCAAACCTCTAAACTCTAATCTAAACTCTATTTTTTTTTAGTTGCCAAACACATCCATAATATTTGAGCCGGAAAAATGATAAAGGTTAAAAATAAATGTTAGAGCTTGGATCGGATCAGTGATCAACTAACGCACACCATCAACAACTTTTTGATGCATGTGCATACATATGTATACCCAATTCAGCCATTAGATAATAAATATAAAGTTAATTAACTCTTACACATATCATATACAAATAAAAAATAAAAATAAGAAAGATATATCCAAAAAGTAGTCATGTGGTCTATCACCCAACTGTTAGGCCCTCCTTCCAACATTCGCTTTTGGATTCGTCCTTAGAATTAGAAACCCTCGACCTCGGAAGTATGATCACGAAAGAGTTAATTCAATATAATACACATTTACTATACATTTCCACGTTTACCTTATTTCATTGTAAATGTAAAATTATCTTTTCTTTATTTATTTTAAAATATAAATAGTTATTTGTTTCTTATTGCACAATTGAATTTCTTAAAATTCATATTTTTTTAGAAATTATTATCACTAAATTAATAAGTAAATTATTTAAATATCTTATTTATATATGTCACCCCCTAACATTCAGTATTGGTTCATCCATATATCCGATGGTCAGAACTACAATTATAATCTATCAGTAAAAAGTACTCATAAGATACTAATACTTGGAAAAAGATGAATATGTAAATCACTTGCGTGCCACTAAAACTTGGACCATTGAAACATATTTCACATTTAGTCACTTATACATCAATTTATTATTGTAAGATATTAAAGAAAAATTCGAGAACAAAAATAGAAGATCATAAACTAAGAGAACACATATAAATTTATTCAAGTTCATCTTTAAATTAGGACTACATTATGCAAAGAGATTTTACTATTATTATTTTTATTACACTCGTTCATCATCACATTTGATATACAAGCAATATATATGAATTTTAAATGAATTCAAAATCCAAACAAATAGATAATCTCTTAATTTGAAATATGAGCAATATACGAGTTTCAAAGCGAAACTCCATCGAGGGCGGTGCCCCCCCCCCCCTCCGATCCTCCTCTTTCCGCGCGCAAGAATTAAATGTCGTTTGATAATACTCTAAATTTTCTAAGCTCACGTGAACATGGTAACAAGAGGTTATGAAATATTCGTCGACTTTAATAGTTATATCATATAAATTGTTAGACATTCCTTAATATCTAAAGGGTTTAATGGAGGTGAAACACCCCTCCAGGTGTTTCACCGTGAAGCACTCATGTGATCGACCGTCTATTTTTTAATATGTGATTTAGATTAAAAGAGGAGAGAGAAAGTGGTTATGTTATTTTAATTAGGTAGTTTTAAGTTGTTTTTAATCTAAACCACATATTCAAAAATAGACGGTCGATCATGTGGATGTTTCATGGTGAAACACCTGGAGGGGTGTTTCACCTCCATTAAACTCATATCTAAATAACTAGAAAGAAAAGAAAACACATATCATGGCATTGGATGGGACAGGTCTTAGGGGTGTCTTAAATGCTTAATGGTTACCTAAGCAAGAGCAGTGCTAATAAGTAATAAATGGAGCACATTTCAATTGTGTCTTATTTGACTGAAAAGAAAATGGAAGACATGTTCAAGTTCCAGCCAACAAATGACGAGTAATCATAGTTAATTAACTGGTTAAGTCACAATAAAATAAATTAATGGTATCTCGTACCTTTTTAAACTGTTGAATTTCATATTTATTATTGAAAAAAATCTTTATTTAATATTCATTTTTTTTATTTTTTAATTATATATATCGCATCCAACGATTTAAAAGTTAAGAGAAATTCCCTACTTAAGTTTGAGAATGAGATACATTCATTATTATGTTAAAATATATGATTAGCGGGTCATATGTGGGCAAATAAACTAATCACTTCAAAAAAATCATCTAGTTTTATATTTTTAAACTTATAAATTTTAATCGCTAAACTTCAATTTCAATTTGTCATCATTTTTTTTCGACAAGTTTCATCCGTATGATTTCGATTAACATAAACTACTCATGATGAAATCTTGAATACTATTTTTACTACAGTGGAAATTGAAAAGAAACTCAAATTTTGTAGCGAAACATTACTTTTGTAGATATAGTAAAAATATAACAAAATAAAAAGAGCAACAAAATAAGGGAAAAAATAATATTTTGAAATAATTATGAAATGTAGTGCTCATCTCGTTATTATTTTATTTTTAAATGAATTTTCTTATCTTTAAGAAGTAATAATAGAAATAATATTTTATATTTATTAGAAAAATAAGCTAAACAAAAAATTGAATAGAATTTGATGAAAGTATTTGAGTTATAAATTTTGAATATGTTTAATAATTAAGTTTTATAAATTTATAATTTAATATTAGATGAAAAAAGTTATAATTTAAGAGTTATTAGAGGAATTGTGAAAGATAACTTAATCAAATATTTACTATTGCTAGCTTAACCTAAAAGCTTGAAAGATTAGTGGCAAGCATATGCTTGGGCGATTGCAATGTTGAGAAAGGGAATATTCCCTCTCCCCCTTATGTCCGTGGACCATCATAAATTAATGTTTTTTTATAGGTGAGCAGTTCAGTCACAAGTGGACCATCATAATTTTTTGATAAATTCTTTATCAAGAATTTGGATGAGAAAACAAATAATAGAGTCATATTATGAATATCAATTTTTTAAAACTTTTTTACATTCATGATAAATCTAAATCATAAGAATGAAAGGATAAATAATATGGTATTATCACTCTCATTAAATTCAGAAAAAAAGAGTTGAAAGAAAATTATTTATTTTTCCTATTTTTGCTTATGTATTAAAGCTCTTTTTAAAAAGATATATATTATATATAATATTTGTGTAACATCGTAAATTACAGCACATTCACTTTTATTCACATTATATATAAATAATGGTACTGTGAACTTTTATTCATAAACTCACGCTATTAAATTTATATGAAAATGTGAAAAAAAGTGAACTGTTGTAATTTACAATACTACACACTCCTTATTCAAAACTATAAAATCAAAAAGTTATCTATAATATAATATATTTTCTACTCGTGCCTTCTATTTTTTTAATCTTTAAAATTGAGACATATGGTTAAAAAAATAATAAAAATATTAATCTTAAATAGTCTATTTTTTTAAAACTGTATATTTTAGATCTAAAAATTAGGAGACGCCAAGCACCCTATTTAAGTTATACATTTAATAGACCCATTCAACTTTTAACTTTTAAGTAAAGGGAAAGGAAGAACGTGCAGGTTTTAGAGGGTTGTGAACTGAATCTTTTATAGATCAAAATTGTATGCCGAGATTTTTATAAAGATGTCAATATGATATTAAAGATCAACAACAAATTCACGTTAAACAATATCTCATTGATGCATCTTGGTTATTATGATTCATTTACTATTTCTTTTAATTGTGAAACAATAATTTTTTTTTCTAAAAAACATAATATATTAACCAAAATATTTTTGCATTTTTTTCCTCAAAACATATATAGCCCGATTTTCTGTAAATATGTTAACTAATATAAGTCGGCTCAATAAATTTGTGCATAAATAAATCGAAGCCCTTCAAACGAATTGGTGTGTTTTAAGTGTGTTTCTTATTTAATTTAAAATACAAGGACGAGCTGACAGGTTTCCACCGCCTATCTCATTTGATAACCATTAGACATCAAAGCTTCTTGTGAAAAAAAAAAGAAATAAAATATTAAATCTAAGGTTAAATGCTTTATAGAAAGATACAAAATAACAAAAAGATGCAAAGGTAGCATTTTAAAAACTTTGCCGTCGTGTTCTGCTCGTTTGATATATGAGCAAATGACGTTCATATACCAACGAACTTATCACTTGTATCTCGAGTTTCAATTTTAACGCAGGTGGATATTAAGTTTTAGAGCCAGTAATTTTGAAATATTTAATCATTACATCATAATATTTTTTTTTCATAATTTTTTTCACAAACAGATATTTATCGAATAAAAATATAACGTAATAAATGAAAAACGTCGTAAGATAATTAGCTACTCTTACCTTCATTTTTTCTTTCTCCTTCTTCTTTTTTATCCCTTTGTAGTTATAACGTGTTTAGAAAATTTAAAATATTTAAAAAAAAAACTGTTGTAAGACTTACTATAATTTTTTAAAATGTCGAAAAATTTTACAAAATTTCCAAAGAGCCCTTAAACTCTTGATAGCTTCCTATTTCAATTTAACATTTATTTATTTTACATTTATTATTCTTATACTATAATTCTTCTTCTTCTTCTAGGATTAAAAAAAAAATGAATTAAGGAGCAATTACAGATTTTTATGGAAACCATTTAACTCGTCCCGACAAGATTATAGCATTAAAATAAGTCAAATTTCGTGAATAATAAGTTATGAAAAAGTAATCTACATTATGTTTACGAAAAAAAACTCTAGAAATGCATTTCTTTCTATCTAAGATATAAGAGGCTTTGACAAAAATTTCTTGAAAAGGAAAAATAAATCATTTTCATCTGAGCCATTCGTCCTTAAACAACCAAAATTTTGAAATTCTCTTTATTATGAAATTGAATTCCGAGACACTCAAACACCCAAAGTAAGTATTATTAGAATACAAATCCAAAAAGTAATTCCACTTTTCACTTATGTCAAACCAAGCATGCCCTACAATATGTACTTATTGGAAGAGAAATGTGACCAAGAATAAGACGTTGCAACTACCATCACTTTCTCAAGCTTTAGCTAGTGGCATTTGACCAGGTTAAAATTGCACACATGAAGTACCAAATAAGGATCCGGAATATTAATTTTATATCAAAATCACAATTCTATTCGGCACTTCAGAAAAAGATTAAAAGATAAAGTAAAAGAAACTTCACTTATAGAAGTGAACAAATGTATACTTGCTATATCAAAGGGAAAAGGATAATCATACTCTTGGTTTTAATCATCCACTGATTTGCTTGATGCTACCTTTCGGATGATTAGATATCAGAACCTTTGTCTTGATAATCAAGATGTCTAAAGTTCATCCTAAATTGATAGTGGTCAGTTAAAGCAGATAAACATCAATGGATCAGAATATATTCAGTATAAATTCGCATAAAGGCTGAACCTATTGGTGCTAGTTTTAAGCCCAGTGTGCATGCTTCCAAGTGCCACACTATTTCAGAAGAAGCCTCAATTGCTGATCCAAAAATTATAATTTTCATGGACGAGAAGATTCAATATAAAACCTCTTCATTAAAGAATAAAACCCCCATGAGAAATGCAAATAAGAATTACTGTGAGCTCCTTCAAATTGTGAAGGAAACTTAGTGACAACCCTCTGTGCAGTGAACAACTAATAATCAGGTTTAAATTATATTTGTTTATCATGTGACCTCTAGTTCATTTCCTTTGCAATTGAGATGTTTGGATTTATATATAACTTGACATGACATTGTATACTGCATCAGTCTCTACCCTTCAGTGGTGCTTCTTCATCACCTGGTAACTTCTTTGGTATCTTCTTCTTTTGCTGATATTTGGCATACGAATACCATAAACCCCCAGCTGTATTGATGACCAACCCGGTCACGTTGAGAGCATGGGCTTCCACACCACCCAATAGAAAGAAACCAAGGGTCTGAAAATACATCAGATGCATAAATTCAGTATCAATGGATGCTAAGAGTTGGTCACAATTGTAACTTCAGGGTCTAGCTATGCCTAATGTTTGAAATTTAGGATTGACAATCCAAGTTAAACCATGTGTACTTACCGTAGAACCAACGCCCTTAAGAACTCCAACAATTGTGGTTGTAAGAGCAGAGTTGACGATTGTACACAAAAACATAGTATAGTTTAAACAAATGCCCATCACCAAAGATAGAATAAGAATCACCAAGAATGCCATAGAATAGGTCTGCCACGTTGGGGGTAACATCAGATTACAACAAAACAAAACACATACATAAACTTAGGATAAAGAGATTACTCAAAGAAAAGTTGGCTGATGTTTTCCCAGATTTGACTAGAAATAATGACACCAGAATCCACATTGAACTCTGGTAATAATAGCAGAAATTTTGTACCCTAAATTTTAAATATAGCAGAAACTTGCAGCATCCTTATCCACCGCAGTACCGGTTTCTCTTTAAGAATCTTAGTATAATTGGAATATAAAACAGAAGAAAATTGGCACTGAACTCAACATTCTAGATTTCAACTGAAACATGATACTAGAGTGGATTTTTCAAGTCTAATTTTTATCAAAACAATTAAAACACATTCACCATGGTGGTAACATCATAAGTAACAAAAAAAAAACATCATAAGTAACAAAGTGAGATACACATTAACTCTGAACTTATTGAAGTGAATTATACAATACTATAATGATGATATACTACACCAAAATACTTCCCTACCCCTGCTCATGGGAGTAAAAACAGCATAAATAATATAGACTGGGACCTATGAATTTAGGATTAGAGAAAGTTGAGAGTAAGAAAGTATGACAAGTAATATAACAGGAAAAGTGCATAATGTGAAATCACAAAGAGACTAATGTAGGTATAGGTCATTCAAAATGTACACCCTTTTAAAGAATATTTAGCCTCAAGTCATANTATATATATATATATATATATATATATATATATATATAGAGAGAGAGAGAGAGAGAGAGAGAGAGAGAGAGAGATTATGCTAACCTTTTCTGATAATACTGCAACAGAATGTGGAAATTCCCCGGTTGCAATGATCAGAAAGAGCAGAAAAGGTACGGAGAGCAACCCATTGTAGAACATTAGCTCAATCGAAGATAATCCATCCTCCAGGCCTGATTTTTCAACCAGGACAAGATACATGGTCTAAAACATTAAACCAATTATCAGTATCATATCAATGAAACAATACAAGTAAATGCAAGCACATGGATCTATTATTAATTCATTATAAACTTTCACAGATTGTATGAGCAAAAGGTACTAGATTAACCTGGAAGAAAACAGAAGTGAGGGCCATAGTGTATCCAAAGAGATCAAAAGAGAAGTCCCCAACTGCTGCTATGACGACTCCTATAGCTGTAAATATAACTGAAAGAGATACCTGGAGCATTGCTAGAAAAAAGGAAAATCATTGTAAGAAATTAGTAGCATGCAACAAATAAAAAATTATATCAAACTCAGTTGAAGCCTCTTTTTTTTTAAAGAGAAAAGTATAGCTGCCAGTTTTTATTCTTTTGATGAAACGGATGGGTGCCACTTATGCAGTCATACTAGATTTACTAATTATGTAGACCAATAATACAAAAGTGTCGAATGGTAGAGATTGAGAGAAAATAAACACAGCCAAACTAATACACAATACAGTGCTAATTTGTGTCAAATATATGCTGCTTCAAATAAAAATAAGATCCAATACTTATTGAAATTCGACTGTATTTCAGATTCTCGCATTTGGATCAAACATGTAAACGTATATAAGATTTATATAGAAACTATGTGATCCGATTAAGTTTGTATGCAGATGAAATTATCTTTAGTGGATAAGTGTTTAAGAAATAGCACATGTATACATATTTTACTTGGAGAGAGCAGAGTAAATTTATGATTTCATACAGGTCCTATATGCAATCCAGGAAACAAAGAATGAATTCTTAATTTGGATCCATATCTTGTATGCTATCAAACATGTTCATCATTACGATACGAATATAGTTGTAAAGAACAAGAAGGGGGCAGGGAGCGTGTAGCGCACTTTTAGTGTAGTGCGTGTAGCGCAACAGAAAGTAACGACACTATCTATACAAAAAAATTTGAACACTGTTCATTTGTACAGTAAGTGTCGTTACTTTCTGTACAAGTGCGCTACACATTCCTTTTTCCCAAACAAGAAAAGATGAGAAAGACTGAATTGCTAAGCAAGATGAAATGAATAAAAATATCTAACCATACAGAAAGAATTACAGAACTATTAACTGTAGGAAACAAAACAAATTAATCGATGACAACAGCTCATAAATTTTACAATTCTCTTAAGAAATTAACAAAATCCCGATGTTATTGGGGTAAAAGAACAAAAAGGTCTTCCATTTCATTTGAATGATACTGAAATAATCTTACTTGCCTGTAATGGCAGTCTTCCTTTTCCTGAAAAATATCCAGCCACCAGAACTGCAAGTGGTGTAAGCCTCTTTAGTGCAATGTACATTGGAATATTGACACCCTTTAAGCTTGCCAATGCAAAGGCCACATTTGCATTATAAAACAGAGACACTGGAAAAAGTTTCTTGGCTGTGGTCATATCAAATGCTTTGGCCTTTGTATACCCCTTATGTCGACCAAATTGAATAAGAAGGGTTGTAGCTAATTGCTGAAAAATACATAAAATTTTGAAGGACTAGAACTTAGCATTCTCTCAAAAAATTTGCAACCAAGCAAAAACAAATCACTGAATAGCAGCATAAAAAAGGCACCTGTAAAGTTAGAAGTGTCATGGAGTAGGCATACTGCATTAAAATTGCCTTGTTAATGAAAACCATGACCATTGATGCAATTCCATACGAGAAAGCGGCAAACAAACTGCCGGAGAGGAAAAAGATTGTTAATTCACTGATAATCCATACAGCTATATGTATGCCTAATCTGAGACATATAATTTTTACTTATGAAATTACATTATGCAAAAGACTTTTTTGCTACAAAACAATGTCTCTAGTATGCAATAAGCTGTTAGCTGACGTATAGTATTCCATTTGCATCATTGCTGAATTAACACGATGTGCAGATGGTATATGCTGGACAGTAAATAAGCTTGGGAATGCAACAAACATAACCACATAAAGCATGCAGTATTCGCCATTCTAGCGATATGCACAGACTGCAACAGAAAGCTCATCCATGTGCCTGATGTTCCCGATGCCATAGACTTGCAAAAGCAGAGCTCATCATAATGATGAATGGTAGGTGATCAGACTCTTCGGAAAAGAAGTACGTGTGAGTCGCATATGTGGCGTTTTTGCAAATCTGGAGAACATATAGAAATTTGAAACCACCAGATGTCTTCTTAAATTTTTACTCCTTTATGTGAGTTAAATTGCTTCAATAGATTCTTTACAGTTTAGTGTCATCCAAATCTCTAACACATCCCACAAATTCTTAGATTGCTTCTAAATCTTATGGTGGGCCGAGATAGAGAAAAACCTCAAGAATGCACTGTTAGCCTCCGCGTCGCGGCCGCCGCCTTCCATGGCGATTCTGATCGTAAGAACTCCGACGAACAGCGGCGACCCCTGTTACATCGGCAGGTTCGTGAATGTAAAATCGGGGTGATGGTTACGGGGAGGGTTCGGGAGAGCAGAGCAGCAAACGTTGGGGGCGTCAGCAACGAGTGAGAACAGCTGGCCCGACCTTTGGATCTGCGGCGTCGCCGCCGGAATTGTTGGACTGCAAACGAGTTAAAGGTGTATGACGAAAGGGTGCTTCTATTGCCCCTGCTAAAATCTTAGTTATCTTTACCTTTCTATACTTTATACTAATAAATAACTTAATTAATTATTCTTAAAAATAATTAATTTTTAATAAAGTTAATAATGTAAATTAATATTTTATTCCTCCTAATACCAACCAGATTTTTTTAAGTTAAAAAAGTTAAAATTTATTATTGATATTTAAGTTATATGATATTAGTTCTATGCATAAGTTTAATTTCGAGTTTAACTCATTATAATAATGAATTTAATGAAGATGTACTCTATTTAAATAAGATATATAATCTATCTTATCATTTAAATTTTTGAATTTGAGATGTATAATTAAAAATAATTAACTTATTTAAATTAATATTTTATTTATTTATTTTTGTCAGATCTCAAATTTAACGATTCAAATAAGATATATGATGTACCTTACTTAAAACACTTCCATTAAATTCTTATATAATAATTAATTTTTAATATTTGAGTTGAATCTTTGGGGAGCCTACTTAGCAATTTAGAATTTGAATCTTGAAAGTACTATTATGAAAAAAAGAGATTATCATGAAAAATAATCCAACTTTTTGTTGACCTTTCATAAAATAACATATTTTTTTTATCAAATTATCTTAATTTTAGCATTATATATATATATATATACATATAATTTTTTTTATAATTACTATTAAAAACATATATTAGATTCGTTTCTTGTCAAAACATAATAATTTAAAGATATTTTAAATTATCTTTTTGTGAGTTAGTCATTTAATAATTATATTTGATGTAAATATATTATTAGATTAAATATATCACCAATAATTCAAAAAGTTTTAAGCCGTACGGAAATATATTTACATTCTTAGCATAAATTATATTTTTAACCATATATCATAGTTATTGTTTAAATATTATTATAATAAGCATATCGTGTCAATTTTACACATTATATCGTAATATGAAAAATTAATTAATGATAATAATTGACTTCCATTATTAATCAATTTGAGTCTCGAACTTCGTATTATCGTAGTTGGTAGTCTACACTTAAAATTATATTAATGTTAAAGGTGCGCTTATCAATACACTTACAATTAAGACCAGTCTTTTTTTTTAAATTACTTTACTTTCTTACTTTTTATTATTCACACTTCACATTTCCCTTTTCTCATTCTTCAAAAGCATAAAATAGGTTAAAATAGGTAAAAGAGGAACGACATGAGTATGAATAAGAACACTGGAGCATTAGATTATTGTGTACCATTATATCTTGTTGATGTGCTCCAAATAGGGGTGTGCATGGTTAACTAGTTAAACAATCAAAATTCTATTAAATTGAACGTCTTTAATTTAGAAATAGTTTGGGTTAATGGATAATAAATTTATTCCAATCTTTTGAATAAAAACTGATATAAATTGATAGCTAAAATATTTATGTTATTAACCAAGTTTGGTTGGCACACCTGGTTAGCAGGGGTGTGTCCCGGGTTGAGGGACCGGGAGCTAGTAGCCCCGAGTTCGAGCCCCGGAGTCGCCAATTTGGCCAGAGGAATACCACTTCTGCTCTTTCACCTCGACTCCGGATTAGTCAGGTGCTAGTAGCCCTGGACACCGGGGGCCCCTCAGGGGTACCCAAAAAAAAAAAATATTTATGTTATTGTATAAATTTATATAAACGTATTGAGTCTATGATATTTTTCTAATCATATTTTCGCATTCTAATTATTATTAATTATGTTCAAGTTTTAGCATCTTGTTTATTTTGGAAACATATTTTAGTTATTGGTGGAGGGAGGATTCTCAATCGTCGAATGGGCGAAAGTCAAATCACATCACGATGATCACAATAAGGCGTCGCATGAGAAGAAGCCAAATTGAAGTCCAAGATGTCAAGTCCTTGCTACATCTATGACGAAGCGCATTAGATGTGAAATTGTCTAAAATGTGTTATTGTTAATGCCATGGTCGCATAAGATCAGGAAGAATAGGAGCATCACGCATCGTCCAAGTGCATGAGAGTCATCCATGTCCCCAATTCTAAGTCGACATTGTCGACGGCCAACTAAGGAGGTCTTCTCTTCACTAAGGCGTTAGTGAATGGGAAGCAGCTCGAGGACCTTATCGACATTGGAGCTTCTTACATCTTTTTATCCCGAAGGGTGCTGTCAAGAGGATCAATCTTCCACTCTCAAAAGATCGAGCGAAGTTCAAAGTTGTGAACTCTCACATTCTACCAACCTTAGGCATCACTCAAGACATCCCGATGTGTCTTGACAAATGATTAAGAATCGTCAAACCTGACCGTCATCTCAATGGACGACCATGACCTCGTGGTGAGACTGAATTTCCTCGATCACATTGCCGCGTCGATCGAGCCACTCACCATCTCGGTAGTGATCAATGACACGATGATCTCTTGCATTATCCCTCTCTGGCGGGGAAAGAGTGTAGCATCAAGATGCTCTCAACAATGCAACACATCCCCTGGGATGCTCTAGTCGCTCCCATAGAAGTTGCCAACATTTTGAAGGGTTCCCAAGTGCTCGACGCTGAAATCCAACGACCTAAAGCCTTCAACCATGTCTTCGCCCATTTGAAAGAAGGATCGAGGTAAGGCCACATCCGCTGGTGGCAACTCTAAAAGCACACCCTTGCCGTAACCTCGATCAACTTCCATGAAGACAAATGGTCATAAAGCTCCAAACAATAAGCGAAAGGATGTTGAAACATCGAGCAACAAATTCTAGGTGAGTGAATTTGTCTGAGTCAAGCTGTTCTGCCAACCCCATGGAGATGAAGACAACTTATCCGTTGTCACTTTCGAGGCCCCATTCCGAATTGTGAATAAGGTGGGCAAAGCAGCATACAAGTTGGAGCTTCCCTGAAGCCTTCAACAACACCATGTCTTTCATTGGGGATTGCTCAGAAGATGTCATAGAGTTTGAGCAAACTCTCAACTCACCAAGCCAAACGAGTCGATGCTCCGTAAGTCAAGAGAAGTTGATGTCAAAAAGAATCTTGGGGGATGAAGAATCAACGCGTGAAGTCAGACCGCACACCCAGATGTTGCGAACTCCATTGCTACTACATGATGTTGATAAGCTGAAGCTGAGACGACAAAGTGAGACGACCAACCGACAAGCAAAGTCAAGACTAAAGACAAGACCCTGGACAGCCTGAATCAACTTCGCCAGAGATGTCGCCTACTTTGGTGGGAGAGACTGTCACGGGTCGTTCCTTGGCCTGCTCAAATGTCGTCGCACGTCCAAGGCAAACACAAAGACCAAAGCTTCGCACCAGCCCTATTGCGTCACTTTCATTTTTATAAGCCATGCTCACTTTTGTCAAGGGACATCAAATGAATGTTTCCAAGTTATCTTTATGTTTTTTTAGGAATTCTTATGTATTTGGCTCTTCTTTTTCCTTAAAATTTCATAGGATTGCCAACTAGTGGCCAAGCAATAATCATGTACATAGAGTTGCACCCCTTGCATTGATCCTCCATGTTACTCTATGTCATTCGACCACATGAGCCTATGATATATTAAGGAGAAGCATGTTAACCCCTTATTTCGTTATAGCATTTTTACCTTGTTAATAAAATTCACTCATTTTCCAATGAATCATTTACATTTTTAGTGTGCATGTCTCAATAGCGGGATCGACATCCCGTATTGTGATCAAACGCTTCAAGATGTCATTTGTGTCAAAGGGCCCTCCTTCTTGAAGTCAAACCGTTCAGATTGCCCCCTCAGTGCCATATGTATTGGATCGTTGCCATCCAAATGCTCGTTTGAACGTCCCGTGCAAGACGTCTCGCACGACATCGCTCTGTAATCTCGTTGTGTCTCAATACTTATATTATCATTTTACTCAAAATCCACTCAAAAAGACTCGTCTAAATGTTCTATTTGCCTAGACACCCCGTGACATGCGCTTATCAATATTCTTACAACTAACATTAGTCCTTTTTCAATTATTTTACGTTCTTACTTTTTATTATTCACACTTCACATGTCCCTTTTCTCAGATTTTCAAAAGCTGCACAATTTGTCAAAGATATCCATCGCATTTCTTTCTCTTATTATAATTATTACTTCTTATGATGTTTTCTCTTTTTACAATTTTTTATATTTTATGATAAATAAGTCTTACATAAGTAACTATTTTTATTGTTATAATATTTTGTTTTTTCTCTTGTTATATTGACACTAAATCTTATCTCTTTCATATTTTTTAAAACTATCACGTTTAATAAAGTTTAATGAAAATTAAATTCTTCACAGCATGCATTGATCATCTCTAATAAAATTATTACAACTTTTATATATAATAAGTTTGTATGGTAAATATGAAAATATAACAATAATTTTAAGGTAAGAAAGATCAACGTAGTATTATTTTGTTTATTACCATTTGTTAAAAATAGTCAATACATATTTATACGCAAATAAAACCTCAAATAAAATATAAATTAATTAAGCCGATTAAAATATAGAATAATAAAAGGTAAATATCGTAATAAGAGAAAAAATTTTGCGAACTTATTGAGAAAAAAAAACATGTTTCATATGGGGTCGATAATAAAATATTTAAACGTAAAATATTTAAAAATAGTTTGGTTAATCCATGTAAATTTATTGTTTAAATTCATTCAGGTAGTTATAAATAATTAATCAAAATTTTGAACAAAAACTGATATAAATGTATAGTTAAAATATTTATGTTGTTGTATAAATTAATATAAATATATTGAGTTTATGATATCTTTTAATCATATTTTCACATTCTAATTATTATTAATTATGTTCAAGTTTTTAGCATTTTCTTTATTTCGAACACATATTTTATTTATTGTTTAATATATTTTAAACTTATAAGTTTAGTAAAAATTTTTCATATTTTTTTTTCTTTCAGATTTAATAAATTGATAGACTTATGGAACTAAATTGAAGCATGATATGTCCGCACGATTTGATCATGTGAAATCCCAACGACAAATCACATGCGCCTCAGGCGGCGCTGATATGTCCCTACGATTTGATCATGTGAATGAACAGGCGCTTTTGACGTGGCGCAGACCCGAAGTCAAGGGTCTGATTGAAATCATCGTACTTTATTTTACTACAAAAATGTGCCACGTGTAACTAAAAAGAGATGGGCAAAACTCATTTGAATTCTTGACCGATGGATGCTTTTTTTTTATCAAAAATATTTTAAATGTTATTAAAGTTAGTTCACTTTTTAAATGAACATTTGCTTTTTTATCAAAGATAACTTATTTAACAGTTTTGCTAAGTAGACTCCTTAACGATGATTCATATCGTCAAATTTGAATTTGACGATCTGAGATCAATTTTTTAAAAAATATTTTAAGTTTTTATATTTGATCTCAGACCGTTAGATTCGAATTTAACGGTCTGAATTATCGCTAAAAAGTCTACTTAGTAAAGCTGCTAAGTAGGCTCCCCAATCTCTTAATATTTTTCATTACACAGGGAAAATTTGTGAATATAATAAATATAAAATATAATAAAATAAGAAATATCAAAATTATTTAAAAAATTCGTGAATGCACGTATTAAGGCGTCAGACGTGTTATTTGGAAAAAAAATATCTATCAAAATTTATAGTTTTACTTTAAATAGTTATATTTAAGAAAATTATTGATGTAAAGAAAACATGTGTAGCACAAGTCCTACAGACTAAAATATGTGTTTGATGTACAATTGATGCGAAAGAAATAGGAAAACACTAGATAGAAAAAAAGAAAAGAGTGCGCGGTAAACTCTGTATATTTCGCGCCTATCATATGTTCATTTTTCAGATATTAAATTTTCGAAAGCCTATAATTTTATTGAGTGTTAAACACAAGCATTTCTTTATCACAAGAGATTAAGGAATCTATAATATTTCATTTAAACTCCTAAGAAGCGGGTGCATCATTTTTTCTTATATTACTTAAAACTTTTTTATATGAGCCATTAAATAAATATCTAATGATTCAATTACATTAGCACTTTTTTTATTATCATTTTAGTATTTAAAAAGTGCCATCGTCCAATCTGAATGACACTAAAAAGCGTAGTATTCAGGATCAAATTTTATTATAACATTGATTAATTTAGTATCGTTCGAAGCAGGGACGAATTCAGAATGAAAAGTTTGAAGAATCAATACATATAAAAATAAAGTAAAAAAATTAGAATAAATCAAGAATTGAACCCTAGACCTCAATTTAATATCCAAAATACCTAACTACTATACAAAATAGATAATATTACTTTTTTTAATATTTATTTTATATATTGATTGTATTTACTAGTATATACTTATATATATATATATATATATATATATATATATAGAGAGAGAGAGAGAGAGAGAGAGAGTTTAAGTAATATGCAGTCAAAATATTGCAGCATCACACATAAAGTGTGAGTCTCACCTCACTTTTTAAAGTGATGTGACCCCATATTTTAAAAGTGAGGTGAGATCCACACTTTTATGGGTGAGAAGAAATCTTGATATATATTTTCTATACCAAAAAGTCAGAGAGGGCCGAGGCCCTCCCACACTATATGTGGATTCGCCCCTGATCCTGCGTCATATTTCTATCTATGACAGATAAAATTCTCAACAAAAAATTTTTATGTTCACAAATATTCAAATTCGAGATCTATTTAAACGATAAAAATTACTCATCACTTTATCCCAATATCGATTAATTTTAATTATTCTAACATTTTTACTATGCATTACTAAGTATATGTCTTTATATTAATTTTAAAAAAAATGTCTAATTTGCTCGTGGTACACAAAAAAAGAAATGTGTTACAAATCCAATGGCCGTATCGTTTGGCAGCCTTATCTTTATATTTGCTGTATCATGATGATCACCAGCAATGTGGCCAAAATCGCGTCTCATCGCATCGTCCATACAAATAAAAGCTCGTGTGCCCTTTGCCCGCCCAAAACCTTCTCTCGAACGCTCCAAAGCCTTCCTTGTCGTCTCTGTTGTCCCTCCTCCTCCTCCTTCCCTCCATCCCTCATTCCCTACCTCACATCCACCCAACGCTTCTCGATCACACGCGCCGGAGACCTTCCAACGTCGCCGATCCCGGCGGCCGACCAAACGCTCCGCCACCCTCTCAACCTTCGCGCCTCCGTCTCCTCTGTTTCCTCTGACAGCTCTGCGGCCCTTCATCTGCGTTCGCCCTCGTCGTGGCTCTGCCTTTTGCGATGGAGACCTCGGCGGCTGTGACGAGGGAGGAGAAGGACTTTGAGCTCTTCATGGACGACGGCAGCGAGGGAGAAGGCGCGAAGGACTACTGCGAGGACAGCGACGACGGAGGGAGCCAAAAGAATGGCGAGGAGGATGAGGAGGAAGAGCGTCCCCCTTCGTTCACCTCCACGCACTGGCCCCAGAGCTACAGGTGAGTGCCTGTGCGTAAGAAGCGCGCGCGCGGCTGCGTCCTTTGTGCCCTCTTCTGCTGCTTTGGTAGTGTAAGCGTTGTATGACGGTAGAACGTGTATACCGAAGAACACCACTGGAAAAAGTAGGGTTTATCACTAAACTTTTATAAAGTTATCATTTAGAACAGCAACACTTAGCATCATTATGATGACTTAAATTTTGATATAAAAAAATGTTGAGTGACTTGTGCATTTATATATTAGAAACTAAAAACTGAGAGAGTTACGACAATTTAAATCTCAATACAACCGCATCATAAGTTCGTATGTATATTTCGTTTGCGTTAAACAGTTGCTTAATATGATGATACTGTTTGAATTATGAGAAGATCACAAGTTGGTAAATGGTTGTGTTAATTATAATCTGAACTGTTGAACATGATCATGATGTCAATAACTTATATGGACGAGTTCTTGCCCCTTTTCCAGGCCCACAAATCTGTATATGTTTTTAATTCAACATATTTTTCCGTTGCAGGGAAACAACTGATTCCTATACTATTTCTGCTTCGCCAGCATTTGGCTATCTTGGGCGTTATCCCAGTCATAGGGGCTCTAGTTTTGATCTTGGTAATCAAAGGGTACAAGATGCCAAATTGCCACTACTATCTGATGACAGCTTTTCTGAAAGGGGGCAATCTGATAAGGACTGGAGCAAATCCAAGACGACATCCGTAGAAGAATCCCTTTCATTTCGTGTGCAATATTCTGCAGAAGGATATCTTCAGCATGGATGCTCTGTAACTCAGACGGTCTTTAATGGTATTGCTCATTCACTTGTGCAAGTTAACAGAACTGTTCTGTGCCCATTGATCTTTCACCAAAGAGCTTATCTTGAACAAGACTTCTTCAGAGAAATAATTAAGTAGTTATCGTATTGTATGGCGAGTTTAGATTGCCACTTAGTTTAATTTATGTTTGTCATACATCAATTTGTGGATCAGTTAATTATTTGACGAAGTTTCTTTTGCATGTGGATCAGTTAATTATTTGACGAAGTTTCTTTTGCATCATTTTGTTCAGGGATTAATGTAATAGTTGGTGTTGGCCTTCTTTCTACCCCATTTACCATAAGAGAGGGTGGATGGGCTTCTTTGGTGCTCTCACTTCTTTTTGCAGGTGTTTGCTTTTATACCGCCATTCTTATGAAGTACTGTTTCGAGAGCAAAGATGGCATTTTTACCTATCCTGATATTGCCGAAGCTGCATTTGGTTGGTTTGGACGATTTTTCATGCCTGTAAGTAATAATTCTTTAAACATGGAAATAAATGACGAAATGCATTTCTCACTTAAAAAAAAAACTTGTTAAATATTACATGTAACTCCAACTTCAACTGTCCTTCTCCTAATTGTATGCTTTCATAGGAGAGCCTTGCATGTTTAGATTATAGAGATGACCTCTAACCTTGCTATTTTTCATGCAGGTACTGTTGTATGCTGAACTTTATGTAAGTCTTACTCCAAATATAGTCTTGGAAGAATAATCTATTTGAGTTCTGTCTCTCTGAATCATAAAACATATAGTTCCATATTCAAGTTTTATCTAATCATTGTATTCTTGGGATTCAGTCATACTGCGTGGAATTTATTATAATGGAGGGTGATAATCTTTCAAGGTTATTCCCTGGAGCTGCTTTCAGTATGGCTGGGATTCATCTTGATTCTCCCCACTTCTTTGGAATATTGACTGCTCTAATTGTTTTGCCTACTGTTTGTCTTCGAGATCTTAGAGTCCTTTCTTACCTGTCAGGTTTGGCTTGTCATTTTCGCATGTAGCATATGTATTTTTTTTTCTGTTGGTATAAACTTTTGAACTATGAAACTTCAATACATTTTGCAGCCGGTGGTGTGATAGCAACTCTTGTGATCTTCCTATCTGTTGTTTTTGTTGGTATCACGGGTGGAGTTGGCTTTCATCAGACTGGTACAGCTGTGAAATGGAGTGGTATGCCATTTAGTATTGGTGTTTATGGCTTCTGCTACTCTGGGCATGCAGTATTTCCAAATATTTACCAATCAATGTCTGACAGTAAAAAATTCAGCAGGGCATTATTGATAATGTAAGGTACCACGACTTCTTATAAGTAGGGCCTTTAATTATTTTCATTATTTATGTACATGTTCATATTCATTCCTTGAAACAAATCTTTTCTCTGTGTTTGAAAGCAGATTTGTTTTGTGCACTGCAATATATGGTTCTTTTGCCGTCATTGGTTACCTTATGTTCGGTGAAGGCACACTCTCTCAAATAACTTTGAATCTGCCCAAGCATTCAGTTGCATCAAAGGTCGCCATATGGACAACGGTAATCATGTAGATGACAATTAAAAATATTATTCTCACTCAAAGAAATGTAAAGATATTATTCTGCTTTTTCCTGGTACTATTTTCTTCACTAACATTGTATTATTTGGTTTGTCATTAGGTGATTAATCCTTTCACAAAGTATCCTTTTGGTTTCTGTCCTAAAATGAATTCCTTTATTGCCTGTTGTACCAGTTATTTTAGCACAGTGCTGTGGATAATGCTGTTTGTTTATCCTTAACCTTGAACAGATATGCTTTGTTGCTTAATCCATTGGTTAGGAGCTTAGAGGAGCTGTTTCCTCCTGGAATCCCAGACAAACTTTGGTGTTTCATTTTATTAAGGGCTAGTCTCGTTGTTTCAACCGTGTGCATTGCTTTTCTTCTGCCCTTCTTTGGTACGTATATGGAAGGTTTCTTCCAAAGGATTCATTTTTCTGCACACATGACACTAGACTATCAAAATCCTAGGTCTTAGTTAATATTCATTTCCTGTAAGAAATTAGATGTAGTTAGTTATTAATAAATGCATGCAGTGATTCATGCTTTCTTTTTTTTCGGTCATGGTCAGTGATTCATCCTTCTGTTATCAAGTTTAGGGTAACTTCAAACCTCTTACCCTGTCAGTGAAGGGTCAATCTGAATTAGATTATGTTTTTTGTTTACTTATTTGGCAAGAAAGTCTGGATTTTATCTAATGTACGCAGCTTTATCATTTTGATCTATGATTCAATTTCACAACTTCTACAATGGCACTGGTATCTCCTTAAATCTTGCCCCTTGTTTCTGGCATTTAGTGATCTGTAAAGATTGATTAAAGATTATAACAGGTTCTCATGTGTTGTATTCTAGTAACATCTAATATACCTGCAGTCGATCTACTTATCTACCCCTTTAACAATGCTGTAAACATTCAATTTATATTTTTATTGTAAGACTTCTTATTTACCAGTTGTTCTATTTCACATTGAATTAACTATAAACTTTTATTGCACGTACAGGTCTTGTTATGTCTTTGATTGGTTCACTAATGAGCATACTTGTGGTAAAATTTCTTTCTTCTCATATTTAAGGCACATTTCTTTCTGTATTTTTTTTTTGGCATTATTGCATACACTTCATTTGTATCTTTTACGTATACTATAATTGTATCCAGATACACCTTATACCGCATTTTAGCTGGAGCTGACTTTAATCTGATAACCAATATGAACTTACTCGGTACTGTAGGATTTTTTCCACCAAAGTATATCTTTCTGGAATGAATGGTGGGGTTGAATAGGTAGAAATCTTTGAACACTGCAAGAAAGTGAATTTGCCAGGTGCTAACAATGATTGTGGAGTAAGAGATCACCTTTTGCTATATATTAATTGATCAATTGCTGCAACTGCAATTGCTAGATAATTCAATCAATGAGTTGCTAAGGTAGATTCGAACTGCATTATACTTTTGAACTTAGATGGTCAACTACAATTGTTATTTTACTCAACCATCAGATCAGGTGATAGCTGCTTGGTTTTGCATGCATGGTTCTGGTTTCTTTGCATCTGTTTATGATCTCGATTGACATTCTGTGTTCTTATGAGGTCAACTATCTAGAGATCCACACATTTCATATGTTAAAAGTATTAGATGTTGGAAAAACGATGCTGATGAGCTAACATGTCAGTGTGTCATTATATAACGATTAGATAAATCATAATAATGTTGGTAATGTTAACAGAATAGATGGTTACATGTCTATCATTATAACTGGCAGATGTGAAATATTTGAGAAAGAGGTACATTTCTGGAATATACTAGCATCATTAAAGAATTTCCTCCAATTCTACTTTTGATTAATACTCGAAAACAGCTATACTCGTAGTTTTTTTTCATCCTTTCTGTAGGCACTCTATGTGACCTTATTGGAAAAAAAATATCTGGTATATAAGCCAGACTATTTGGTTTTCAATTGGAGAAGTGTGCTTAATTAGAAGCAGTAGTTAAATCTGTCTTTTTTTTCCTAACAGGCAATCATAATGCCACCCCTTTGTTACCTAAAGATAGCAGGGAAGAAAGCTACAACTCTACAGGTATATGATTGCAGCTCATTCCATCTAATCCTTTTCCACATTTAAACAAATGAATCTCTACAGAAAAACAAGCCTTTCTCATCTTTAGTTTTATTCGGCTAATGATTACAGGATATTATTTTCTGATTAAGAAACAAACCTCTGTCATCTTTAGTAGTTAAATTAAACAGGTGAAAACTTGCCTAGAAAGTGTGATCAGCTCTTGTTCATAACATCTGTACATATAATTTAGATCGGCAGTAGTGTTATTGGTGATCCTACTAATCTTCTCAAATTGTTCTATGCAATTCAGGTCATATCATGCACCACAATAATATTTTTAGGCATCGGCGGTGCTGCCATGGGAACATACTCCTCAATATCGCAGATAGCGAATAGTTACTGAAGTCCAAACTCTCGGACTTTTTGTATCTCCCCATGGGGTATAGTCGTTTATTCTCTATTACGATGCTTTCTTTTGCTTTCTCATGATCTTAACATTTGGATTTTGGACTATACACCACTCTATTAAAGGAGCAGAGTTTTATTGATCGGAAATAGGTGTTTGTGTACATATTTCATTGAGATGCAACAAATGGTTAAGATCCTATTGAATGGAACGTCGCACAATGGGTGCAATTTTGTTTCGTGACGACATTGGTTACCAATTTCGTCATGTAATCCCGGGGCCATGGCCCCTTCCCACAACCGAAAAGAGAAGTTTTGTTGTGGGCCTTGTGGCTGCTCATTAGCCAATCCATTGGCACCTGCATAAAAGGTAAAATATATAACGTTTGATCTTTAAATATACAGCTGTGCGTGTGTTTGCCTTTTTGGATAGTACGTTTGAAGTGTAAGATTCCACATTTCATGTAAACATTTTTTTTTCTCTTTCTCGATGCACCAATTATTGAAGAAGTTGAAAAGGTTTGGAACAACGAATTGGGCTTTCTGCAGACGTTCATGTCTATTTATGTTTATCACAATCCGCTCCTTCATTACCTGCACATTAACCCATGTTAGAACCGAACTGGCTGGTTCGATCGTCGATCGGGGTTTAGTCCGATCCTAATTCGATAGAAAAATTAGACAACGAGTTGGACCGGTCAAAAACGGAAAAAATAGTGATTGAACCGCTTGAATCGGTTATTATAGTGAACTAGCCGGTTCAAATAAATAAGAAAGAAAAATAAAAATTGGGCTGAAAAAGGGCAACGGACTTTGGAGCAATTGGGCCATAAAGAAAAATTATAGTTCAAGACCTTTTAAATCAGTTTTTATTTTTTTCTTTTTAATTATAAAAAAACTTTTTTAATTGATATTTATATTTGAATAAATAATTATTAATATATATTTTTATTAATATTTTTTGTATCAAATAAAATGTTAATTGATCGTAACTTTTGAAAATAAATTTATTTTTTTCATATTTAATTATTTATTTGTGATTCTTTATGTAAATTATAAATCATATTTTAATTTAATATTTTTAATAGTATTCGGTTCGACCATCCAGTTTAATCGATTCGACCGATTAAATCTGACCCGGAAGCTGATTCTGACAACATTGATTATAAGTTATGAGTACCATACTTTTCTTTTTAACTTGAATTATATGATATTTTTTTCCCAACAATAATTATATATATATACATATGCTTGAATACGTTGTATGCATTTTTTTAATTATCAATACCTTTTAAAAAATAAGAATTTATTGCGAGCTTGCAGCATATGAAAGTTCTCAATAATTTTAGGAAAAAAATTATTGTAGTTCTTTTGCCTTGATATTTTAATTTTTTAAATGATAATTTTAACTGCACACTTGAATTCTTAATCTTTGAGTTGAATGAGATGTTTTTTTTACTCTTACCAGCAATATCATAATTGTTAATTTCTTCTAAAATAAAGTCTTATATAAATTAACCATTTAAATAATTATGTTTATAATTATTATACTATTTTCTTACGAAAATAAGGAGTACGCATTATCCATTTTTCCTCACAATTTTATATAAACTTATTAGAGCGGACTTATAAGCACTAATATATTTATATACAATTATGAATAAAAGTGAACTACACTGTAAAATGCATTGTTGTACACATATTTTACTCTTTTTCATATATTTTAAATTTGTGATGATCACCCTATCTTAACTTTTAAATCTTTTATCGAATGTATATATTATTTATCCAATTTTTAAAATTAGAAATTCGCTCACCACTCTTAAATTAATCAGTAAAAGTTACCCAATTAAATTAACATTTATATAATGTTTTGTATTATATGATTATATTTTTGTCTCCTGAATTTTCCTTGTCTCAATAGTCTGTCACTATTTTACTTGCTTGATATTTGATCATTGGTAAGTTCTAAATTTTGTGGCTCCCCCTGTGACATTGATGGAGATCATGACATATAACTATAGACAATGTCTTCAACAGTATCACTTGAAATATGAGTACATGCGGTTGTTACTCTCCAATATTTAGATTATTTTATTTTAGAATAATTTCAGTTCAAATTATACTTTTTTAAGTAAAATGATCACGATAAGTTCAAATTGAAACATGGAAGTCCTACTTCTTTAATGTATATTTTAATCAACATCTAAAATAAAGTGGCTATATTTAAAGTCTAGTAGCCAAAATCATTTAACCAAGAAACGTCGAGTTTAATTCTCACAAATGAGTATATANGCGTGTGTGTGTGTTAGTACATGGAGAAAAGGATTGCACAATGTATGCAGCTGACGACCGATGTCCATAGTTTTGATGCGTGGGATTATATATGACGAGGTTGCACGTTCTTATATCTAAATTATTTTCCATTGTTGTTCCCTAAATTTCAATATTATAAACTTACCCTCTTTTACATTTCCATTTTTTTGTATTTTATACTTGTGAAATTATATTATTGTCACTTATAATAACAAATAAAAATAAAAGAACGATTACATCCCTCCCAATGTCTTCATAAAAGACAACGAGGCTCTGACCACCAGCACTTCTCCACCTTTTACAGGAGAGAGAGAGATTAAATAAGGACATATTACAAAAAATATTAGGAGGGTCGAATTTATGCTATAAAAATAATTAAAAAAATAAAATATTAATTTAATAATAAATATAATGATTAAATAAAAGTATTATCAGATTTAGTATTTTTTTTATTTGAATGTAAAAAGATTAAGCTCTTATTTAATCTTAAAATTCTAGATATAATATATACATACACATAATAAAATAAAAAATATGATCATTCTAAATTTAGGAGTCACTCTCCCACTTAATCTTAAATATATACATCGTCTAGGTATTAAGGCTTAATTAAGGTAAGTTAAAAAAATTGAGGAAGCAATATCCTATATTAATGAGGCCCACTTTAGCATGTACGAACGTTTTGAATAATTAATAGCGGATAGCGATTAAAAACTAGTGACTAGATAATAGCGAGTTAATTATTAAATTTTATAAAAGTGTTTGCGAATATAGCGTTTGAATCGATTGATAAAAATAAAATGACTAAAAAAGATATAAATAATTATTTTAAATAATTTATATTATTATATGCATTCTAAATTAAATAATTTATTTTTATTTAACTATTTAATAATAATAATAATAATATAAGTAGTTAATTAAATAATTTATAAAATAATAATAAATAATAAAGTAATCATATGGTATAAAAGAATAATTTTGTTCATACAAATAGTAAGAAATAAAATAATATTTTGAGAGTATATTGGAAAATAAATTTCAACACTCTAATCGCTACCTAGATGTTAGTCTTGCAAGCATTTTAAAACATTGAATTTTAATCATTTATTACTAATATTAAGTGTACTTATTAAATATCTTAATTAGCGTGTTGACTTAGTCAACACACTATACGCTAACATAGACGCTAATTTTATGTCGTACCAAACGGAACCTAATACAGTAATACTATATTCTACGCCTTAGGCCTTGTAAAATGCTATTATAAAATATTTCACATTTAATATTAAATATTTCTTTCGATCATAAAAGGAGTTCCGACAACAAAAATAATGAAAATAGAAAATATATGCTTATTGGTAAAAATCAAACTCCAAATAATATGAAAGATGAGCCTACTTAACATGGCAGCTCAAATCACCTCCCGGTCTCCTCTACTTCTCAAGGACCAAGCTTGAGACTCGCCACTTAAACATCCCCCTATGTGAGAGTGCACTTATATATGTTATGTCTTTGGCCGCTCGTGCTCTCCTTTGGAGTGAGGATCTTTTTTTTTCTTCTCACGTGTAAGACAACAATAATAATAATAATAATAATAATAATAATAATAATAATAATAATAATAATAAATGATTAATATAAAATATTAATGATCTAACTTTGATTAGAGATAGCTAAAAGATTCAAAGTAATGCATACATTCGTATTATCTCATAATCTCGTCCTTTTTATGATTAGTTATATGCATCATGGTTTCACAAGTTTATGTGGATACATTATTTTTATTAAATATTATTAAGATAAGATTTGTGAGTAGCGTTGTATATTATAGTGCACCACTTCTACATATTATATATAGGGTTCAAGGAAGATGCTCCCTAGTTAAGTGGGAAACATCATACTACCTACATCATCAATCTTTGGATGTTAAATTTAAGGTGAATATTAAATTTTTTCTCTCCTACTTTTTTTCTCTCTCTTAAATTAAGTCACCATAGATTAGAGATTCTACGGTTAAAATCATAGGTAGCACTGTGCTCCCTACTTAAGTAAGGAGCACCTTCCTTTTTTTCTTATATATAATACGAGACTGTGCTCATAAGTTTATATTAATAAATTTGTAAAAAATGTGAAAAAATGAATCGCTATAATTTACAACGTTCTACATTAAGCGACCCCACTAACTCAAAACTGTATTCAATTGGTTGGTCATGCTGGTGGTCGCTGGCCCAAAAGTATTAATCACTATTATTATTCTGCTAAAGGCAAGCTCCCTGCTCACAAGTCAAGCATTAGTCTACGTTCTTCTTGTTTACGTTGTCTTGAAATTAAAAAGTTCCAATTTAATTTCTTATTTTAATTCTCCGGAAAATGTAAAAATATTGAACGAAACTAGAGAAGTTCTCATTTCTTCTTTCTCAAAAAAGCTAAATACTCATTTTTATCCCAAAGTAAACTTTTTAACAAAGGTACTGTAACACCCCCGATTTCATTCAAGATATTGTTCGTTTTGGATTCATATGGCCGACACGAATTTAAAACGCATCTTTGGTAGTATCAGAGTTGCACAACGGCTCATTCTCTTTACCCCTTAGATATTATCCGCTTTGAGTTCTAGAGGTGGCCTCTACGAAGTCTCATAACTCCGCATGATACTTAGGGTGAGTTTGGTTAACTGTAAATTGTATTACATGTAAAAACATTTACTGTAATTGCAATTTCCAAGTAACCAACTTCATGTAAAGGTAATTGCTGCATTTGATTCTAAGGAAAGTTGATTCCATGGTGGAAAGTTAATTACAGGAGTTGGAAAACATGTAGAGAGTGGGCCCCATTTAATTAACGAGGAGAGAGAAAAAAATTGGTAAGAGACATATATTCTAAATGCTTTGGAATTAAAATATAATATGAATAAATATATATTATGTATCAATTTATATTATATTATATATATATATATTATGTATACATTTTGTAATATATTTTTTCCAAATTATAGGTGATTAATTTCTAATATATTTCAAAGATAAAACTATAAACAAAATAAAATTAAATATATTAAAGGAGAATAAGATGCTGAAATATAAATAAAATTGTTATCTATAAACACAATAATGGTTAAATATAAAAATATATCTAATAAATATGAAAATAATAAATTAAAATATTATAAAATTGAATTAATAAAAAATTATACGTATAAAATATAATGTATATAAACTATAAAAGGCATAATTAGATATTCAATGAAATACAACAAATAAAAATATAGTGATAAACAAATAAAAACCAAATGGTGTCAAATTTAAACTAATTCAGAATAATAACATATATGTAAAATAAAATTTGTAAAAAAAATAGTGGCATAAATTAAAATTAAAGTATAATAAGAAAAAAATATAAAAATTAGAATGATGATGATCCCAATGTATGGCACATAAGAATGCAATTTATAGCATTTTCTAAAAAGTAATAAGTTTAATAAGGAATAATATACCAAAATAATAAAATCCAAAATGTCAAATAAATTTTAAATAATATTAAAGTAAAGTATATAATAAATAAAGTTAAATTTAAAACCAATGGTAAAATTTAACATGATAACACATACGAAATAAAATAAATAATATAAATAAAAGTGTTATTTGAAATTAATCCAAATTAATATTAATAGTTAAAAAATATTATAAAATATATTCATAAAAAATATCAAAATAAAAAATTAAATAAATTAAATAATCATATTATTAGAAAAAATGTATTAAAAAATATTTGATTATTAATATAAAATAATATTTTATTCTATCTATATACTTACACCAAATTCCTAACTTCAACCAAACAAAGTAATTTATTTTCTGGAATTACATTTACATCTATCCAAACTAAGGAAAACCAACTTCTGTAAATACAAATTCTTCCAAAATTTTCAATTACAATCATTTACATTTCGGATTTACAATTACGTCAAACCAAACTACCCCTTAGTCCTTCACGGTTTTCTTTCAAAACATTGATGTTACGTATAAGTCCATGACCACCTCCGTGTTTTGTTCATGTGGGACTAACTTTCATTTTCATCATCATCTTGAGGTCTTACAATCTTCCTCCCTTCAGAGCTCAACGTCCTCGTTGAGTCGACCCACATGGTTGGCCCGCACGAATTTAAAACGCATTTTTGGTAGTATCAAAAGTTGCACAACGGCCCATTCTCTTTACCCCTTAGATATTGTCCGTTTTGGGTTCTAGAGGTGGTCCCTACGAAGTCCCATAACTCCGCATGGCACTTAGTCTCTCACGGTTTTCTTTCAACGCGTCTTGAATGGTAAGGGAGGATGTTACATATAAGCCCCATGACCACCTCCGTGTTTTGTCCATGTGGAACTAATTTTTATTTTCATCATCATCTTGGGGCCTTACAGGTACTTTTTAAATCTTTATTCGTATTACAGAAAATACGCGAAGCATTTTAGACTATAGACTTCATTTGTTTAGTCCACGTTTACTTGTACTAATCATGTTTTTAAACTATAGCTCTTTTACGTAAACTATTATTGACATTATAATAAAAAAATATGACAAGATGCCGTAACCTTCTATAACTTGTTTCTATATGCACCTGAAGTTTAATTTTCCCATGTAAAAATAATAAATGGATAAATTACATAATAACTTCGGAGCTCGAACTCGCTTACTAGATCTCGATTTCTCAATTCGAAACACAGATCTGCTACTTATTTGTGCCAATCGAACTTGATTAAAATTAAAAAGAGGTGCAACACGAGGACTTCGCAAGAGATCACTCATCTTAGTATTATTTTCATCCAAGTACATTTAATTTCGGAGTTCTGATAGAATCTGATGCATTAGTGCTGGTATGATCACACTCTCATTTAATACTTTAATGTATGATCAAATTATTTCTTTTATCTAATATTAAAATTTTCATTATTTTTTATATTGCAATAGTTGTTAAACAAAATTTTTAATTCTAAAGTCTCATAATATATATAATATTTTTATTTACTATGATTTGATGTTTTTATTGTGATTCCTAAATTTTTAATACCACTTCTTATTAGACTATTTTACTCTTTCGGAGTTACAATCATATGACTTCCAATTTTCAAACTGCATAGGACCAAAACTTAATATTTAACGCAATGTAATCGACTTCCATTATAAGTGTTAGAAACGCTAAACTTTGGGTCAATGATTTGAATGTTGACGGATATTTTACTTTGGGTCAATGCCAAAAGTTATATTAATAATTTATTATTATTATTGAATATTTCATTGCTTTATATGTTTATTTTATTCTTTTTCATTTTGTTAAAATATGTATTAATTTTCTAGTATACTTTATCGATGATATTATCAAATATATTTGACTATGATTAGGACATAGGATATAATGAGACCCCACTCCAACAATTTGTGCGGTTTTACATGTTTTTCCAAACATTAAATCATGGTCCAACAAAGAGCAATGCTTAATGCTTTTTCAAACAATAATTCACGGTCCGACAAAAAAAAAGAGCAATGCTTTCTTTTTCTAGCTTGCTTTCATCGTAATAAAACTTTAAGCTTTCTCCGTCAACACACTTTAACTATAAATTTTTTCATATATAATTTAAATTATAAATTTATCAATTTAGTTATATCAATTTATTAATTAAAATTTTCCATTAAACTTCATCCAAGTTTTTTAAATTTATTTTTTTATTAATTACTAAATGATAATTTTATCCTTTTCTTTTAAATTTATTTTTTTATCAATTACTAAATGATAATTTTTTAAAATTTATTTTTATAGTTTTTATTATATTAAAAAATAAAGAGCAAGATTGATATTCATAATTATTAAAAAAATTAACTTAACAAACTTTGGTTGAAATCTAATGGAAGAAATAGATTGATAATAGAAATAAGTTTGGGGGCTAGAACTGATAAATTTATAGTTTGAAATTAAATGTGAAAAAATTATAATTGAGAATGATGTTAATAAAAATGACTCAAAATTTAATTTAAATTTACAATATTCTCAAATCACACAATATACATATAAATTATTGTTTACATCACCGTGACCTCTCCGTCAACCGACCGCCGTCACAAACCGTCACAATAAACATATAAGTAGTGACGTATAAATAAAATTGGTCTATTTTTCTAGTGGTTTGATATGGTGAAAATTTAGTAGAGGTCATATATATATATATATATATATATATATATATATATATATATATTGTGTGT
>LTAE01000432.1:0-60392 GCA_001647135.1 Pontederia paniculata | reverse complement strand
TATATATATATATATATATATATATATATTGTGTGTGCTACACATTTGGTCCTATTAAAATATTCTCTATATATATTAGAATTAGAATAGGGAGTGTGTACCATATTTGTGTGTTGCACAATGTATAACACACAAATTACCCTATTAAAATTATCTGATGTTTTAATATTATTTTTTATTAATTCTAATATTTTTTTTATACACGAGAATAGTCCTATCTTAATTTTTTATTTAATATATTATATTTTTTATTTGTACTTACATCTCGACTGTTAAATGAAGAAATAATAAAATAAAAATAATGACTCAACTTTTAAACGATCGGATGAAATCCAACGACTAACATATTGAGTAGATTATTTTAAAAATAAAAAAATAAATTTTATTTGATATTTATATATTAATTTAACGTGTTACACGGTGTGCTACATATAAGTGCACAACATATTCCATTTTTTCATATATATATATATATATATATATATATATTTTATTTGATATTTAAATTACTATGTTATGTAGTTGACAGAGATATACTTAATTAATGCTAAACATTTCATCATATAGGACTTTAATGTTAATGATTTCAAATATCATTATGGTTCAATCATTTCTTTTATCTAATATTAAAAATTTCACTATTTTTAATATTGTAATAGTTGTTAAACAAAAAATTTAATTCTAAAGTCTCATAATACACACACTGACATACACACACACACACATATATATATATATATATATAATATTTTTATTTACTATATTTTGATTTGGTGTTTTTATTGTGATTCCTAAATTTTTAATCACTCTTTATTAGACTATTTTACTCTTTATTTCAGTGCCAACTTTATTAGAATATATAAAATATTACATAAAATAAAGGGTAAAATAATTATAAAAAGAGTGGTTATGATTTAGCGAGCGACTTTGATGATATCTTTTGATTTTTCTCAAATATTTATTTTAAATTCTTGACCCTTATGCTTTTATTCTGATTTCGTCTTCACACAAAAATAAAAAAAATAATATTATTAAATTTGGGAGTTACAATCATATGACTTTTCCAATGATTTGAATGCTGACAGATATTTTACTTTGGGTCAATGCCAAAAGTTATAATAATAATAATAATAATAATAATAATAATAATAATAATAATAATAATAATAATAATAATAATAATAATAATAATAATAATAATAATAATAATTATTATTATTATTATTATTATTATTGAATGTTTAATTTATTATTTTTCATTTTGTTTAAATATTTATTAATTTTCTAGTATACTTTATCGATGATATTATCAAATATATTTGATTATGATTAGGACATAGGATATAATGAGACCCCACTCCAACACTTGTGCGGTTTTACATGCTTTTCCAAACATTAAATCATGGTCCAACAAAAAGCATTAAAGCAATGCTTAATGCTTTTCCAAACCATAATTCATGATCCAACAAAAAAGAGAAGTGCTTCTTTTCTCGCTTGCGTTCATCGTAACAAAATTTTAAGATTTTTTTTCTGCCAACACCCTTAATTATAATTTCTTTTCTTATATAATCTTAAATTATAATTTTATCAATTTTACTCTTTAAATTTATATCGATTTATCAATCAAATACTTTCATTAAAATCCATCCAAAATTTTTAATTTTATTTTTATTAATTACGAAATAATATTTTTACCTTTTTCTTTTAAATATTATAAAAATAAAAATAACAAGTTGATAAAAATATTTTATAATCTATTAAAAAATATTATTAAATAATATTTCTATCCTTATTTGGTTTTCTTTATTTATATAAATTTTTTATTATATTAAAGAATTAAGAGCAAGAATGATATTTCATAATTATTAAAACAATCAACTTAATAAACTTTTGTTGAAATAAAACGAAAAAGAATAGATTGATAATTAAAATAAGTTTGAGGAACTGATAAATTTAAGTTTGAAATTAAATGTGAAAAAAATATAATTTTGAAAAGGATGATAGTGAAAATAACTTAAGATTTTAATTTAAATTCACAACATTCTCATATCACACAATAAACATTTAAATTACTTTTTACATCACCGTGACCTCTCCGTCAACCGACCCCCGTCACCAACCGTCAACATTTACGCGCGGTCGTAGTGGCTTGATCGTAATTCTCATGGATCACAGTGTCTTTTTCCACCCCTATTTCTTCTAACCGCGGGAAGACGACGTCGTCGTCCCTGCCAAGTGCCAACTCACCGTCTTCAAAAAAGAAAAAAAAAATCTAAGACCCAAACATTTATTAAAATAATATGACAAATATTTATTAAAGAACTGAAAACTTTAAAAATCAAATTTATTAGTCTCCAAGAATTAGTTTCCAATTCGTTCTCTTTATATGCTTCGCTCTCACTGTTGGGAAGAAGAACGCAAGAGACAGGAGAAGGTGAAGCCAACGATACGATGTCGGCGAACACGAATGGGGAGGAATCTCCGGCGCCGGCGCCGCCGACGGGGCCGGGTGGAGGGGAGAGGTCGGCGCCGACGGCGAGGTCGTCGATCTGGGGCGCGCTGAGGGGCTGCGGGATCTCCGGCGTGGTGATCGACAAGGAGGAGCTCCGACGGACGGTGGCGATGCCGGAGTACATCCGGGTGGCCGTGGTGAGCGCCATCCGGGACAAGGACCCCGTTGCCGCGTCGGCGAACGCGTTCAAGAGTCGGGCCTTGGAGGCGGTCGACGGCGGCGGGAGGGCCGCCGAGGCCGAGAAGGGGGTGCCGTTGGTGGTGTTCGTCAACTCGCGCAGCGGCGGCCGCATGGGCGCCAAGCTCATGGTCCGCCTTCAGGAACTCATCAGTGTCGAACAAGTGAGCAGCGCAGACCTCTCTCTCTCTCTCTCTCTCTCTCTCTCTCTCTCGGTGACGAAATTTTGTACTCTTCGTCAGTTTTGTCACTTGTACATTCCAGAGATCAAGTCTAAAATTCTGGTAAAGAATTCATGCATCCGCGGATCACGCGGATTTTATCGAACATCTCGTGGGAGTGGAGTTCTTGGCCTATTCCACTTCATGCGAATCTTCCTAAGGGGTCAATGGTTGGAGGACTTTAGGTACAACTTGCAGAGTTGGTACATGAAACCAGCCACGAAAATATTTGGTGCTCCTCACGCGTTCCCCACTTGTTGGAATTAGGGACACCAACTTTTCACTGGATACTGATATGTGTTTTCAAATTTACGTTACTCTGCTAATTCTCAATGCATTTTTCGTTTCCTACAGACTTTGCTGATTATGTGCTGTCTTCGTAATGTCATATTGCTCTCTGATAATTGTACGTTATTTGTGTTGAAAGCCCGTCTTTCTTTATGGGACAATGAAGTCAATTGATCATGATTCATGAGCATGCTTATAAGTATCTTATCAGTCAATCTTTGGCAGGAAGCATGATGGACATTGCATAAACTGCTTCCCTGACAGAATCTTATGTTTTTTTTTTGCCTGGTCTTAGATATTCAAGTCGTACATATATTTTTGACTTGATAAACTAAAAGTTCGCTATGCAGGATGAGATCAGTGTCGATGTTCATTTGTTTCTCTAGCCCAGTTTTCATCTCTTCTTACATTTGATAACCCAAATTAGTTTCTTTTTGTTTAAGAAAAGAGTATGGCCTGCTGTTGCTTACCTTTTGTGCAATATAATTCAGGTTTTTGATCTCTCAGCCACAAAACCTTCCGAATTTGTTGAATACGGTCTGGCTTGCTTGGAGAAATTGGCTGACCTTGGCGACCGTTGTGCATATGATACTCGTAGAAACTTGAGAGTTATGGTATGTCTTTTCATATGTAATTCAGCAATCTGATTGTTCCTGTCAAAAGAAAAAAAACTATCTGATCAATGGATACTAGATTAGTCTGCCAAAGCTTTGCATACTTTCAAGTTATTCGAATTTGACGAGTCTTTTCCTTTCTATTGCCATTTGTACCTATGTGGTGATCAATCATATGAAACCTATCTTGTTTTATCTACATTGAAACTTTCAATTGTTGGATGGTGACTTAACATGTTTTCTTTATTCTGCATAATTTATTTTGTCTTTCAGGTTGCAGGAGGTGATGGGACAGTAGGTTGGGTATTAGGAAGCCTGGGGCAGCTTTTTGCGGAGCAAAGGGAGCCAGTACCCCCTACTGGAGTTATTCCTCTTGGAACAGGAAATGATCTTTCAAGGAGTTTTGGATGGGTAAGAAACTGTCTACTAGTATTCCGTTGCAGTCCAAGGTAAAGCATTTAAATTTTTAAATGACTATTGTATCTATAGGGTGGCTTGTTTCCTTATCTATGGAGATCAGCAATAAAACGCTCTCTGCATAGGGCAGCTTCAAATTCTATTCTGAACCTTGACAGGTAAGAAGAGTTTTTGTCTCAATCTTAGCTTTTTTACGCATCTCCTCTTAAGATTTACCACATAAATTAAATTGGCATCTTTATGTCTTTTATTTTCCATAGTGGTGGGGTTGTTGATCCTACTAGCATACATAACAACTATTCATCAATACCGTCTAACATCTAATTGGAATTCTCTTAGTGAACTAAACTTCTGCACATATCTTCATTCAGAAAACTTCTTACAGAAACTTTCAGTATTATTTTTCAGTTGGCAAGTGACCATTTTTACACCAGAGGGGCAAACAACAGAACTTCCACATGCTGTTAGACCTATGCCTATAGGAGAATATGGGATCAGTCAGGTTGTGACATTCATTCTAATTGTTTCACAGGTTGATTTAATGTGATACATGTTTTGATGATTTTTGCAACTTTTGTGGATGTTTTCTTTTAGAACCTCCCTGTTATCTCTAGATTAATTGCTAATTAATTTATGTCCGATTATGTAACCAAAAATTTATTTGTGGATATTAGTGCCTCTTCTTTGCTTTAACTTCCCATCTAAACAGCTTGTACATCTGTGCTTGCAGGATGTGGAACTAGAATCAACTGAAAAATATTCATGCTTTGGAGGAGTCTTTTATAATTACTTTAGCATCGGTATGTTTTTGTATCTCAATAACCTTTTGAATTTTCTTTATTGCGTCTGTACTGGTTGATATTCATGGATCTTTATTTCCTAATAATCTGATGATAAAAGCCATTTTACCTTTTATCTGCTTTGAACTGACATGATAACATTACCGGGTTCATATTGTCTGTAGACTTTTGCAATAGTTTCAACTATTTTGTGCATGAATATTCTTACCTAGTACTTTTCTTGTAAATCATAGGTATGGATGCTCAAGTTGCATATGGCTTCCACTATCTACGCAATAAAAAGCCTTTCCTTGCACAAGGTCCAATTTCAAATAAAGTACGTCTCTGTTTACTCTTTCTTTAATTATGTATTATTATGGCATTCATTTTCCTTTGGGTATATGGTTAAAAGCAGACAAATCAGAGTTTATTCCACAATGATTGAAAATAAAATACAATGTTACTAAGTTTCTATAAATATTTGACATTAAGGAGCCTGTATTAGTTTAAGATGTGAATAAACTGTTTTATCATATTTTTTTGGATCCATTGATTTTGGGAAATATATTTCAGTTTACACAGTAATTAACTTCATTTTTTCATGGTGATTGTATTATGATTTCTAAGGTCCAATATGACCTTCGATTTGTCATATAGGGAGCACATATCATTTATTTTTTTGGGCTTATAAGCAAGTGCTTACCTGCCATTTTGCACTTTACCAAACTTGTAGGATAAGTTGAAAAAGGATACTCTACATTCACTTTCCTCTCCAAGTACACCCTTTAATTTACCTATATATAATGTAAAGTTTTGGGATCATGAAATCATTGTTCTTGTTGTATAATCTTCAAATTGGTTGATGTCCTTGGGAGTGTTATATGGCTTATGGTTTGAGCTTCTTACCATGTAATGCACACACTCTCTCTTTCTCTGTCTACCTTTATTAGGGTGAAGCTCTAACCATACCGCTCTTTGATGTAAAATAGAAAATAATGTTATGGGCCTTATGCCCTAGTCAATATCTTTGGTTATGGGCCTTCTGCCCTTTAGTCTATTTAGTTTAATGATGAGCTTTTTAGGGGTTTCCTTGTGTTGGATTTCCTTTTAATTAGTTTGCCTTATATTAGGTTTCCTATTCATTGGGTATATAGATCCCTATAAGTACTCTTGTATGGTTATCTTTGGATCTTAGACTTTTATGAATAAAGATTATCTTCGTGATATTTTTAAGTGGCTAACTTAATTAGGGTTTAGGAGTGGTTTAACTTAATAGATTCTCCATCACTCTTTTTTAGATTGTTGGTTCCATGAGTAAGCTTGGATGAAGTAGATAATTAAAGATCAAACAATGAGAAAGACAATGAGATTTTTGCTAATGTAAAGCATTTAAAATTTTGTTTAATTTATGTGTCATTTATATATCTTCTTGCAGTTGATTTATTCTACATATAGCTGTACCCAAGGGTGGTTTGTCACACCGTGCGTGAAAACTCCTCAGTTAAGGTTAGTATTGTAGTATTGTATTGTTGGTTTCCAGAGAGTTTTCTTCTTCCCATGACATGAAGGATGTTTTCAGTTTATCAAAATTCCATATTGATTTGCGAACTTTATATTTTTACTAATTTTCAGTCTGAAATATGAATTTATCCAAAAATAAGCTGTGAACTCAGAATGTATAAGGTACAATAATACACGGGGAATGGATAAGCTGAAGCATTCCTCCAAAACATTAAGTGTAGAAACCTAAATCATGTTCAGTAAAAAATATCAAGTTCACTATACTGAGGATTAAATAGGACTCACATATTTGCATTTTAACCTCCAAATTGTTATCTAGTTTGTCTTAATCAACTTGTCTAACATTTTGCCAGTTAAGAGGAGGCATGGTTACATATGATTCTAGTATCTTAACAATCAGTTATCTGACACGCTGAAGAAGTTTATGGCATTAAGTTCTTAGTCTTTTAGAGTCCTATTAAGCAGGACTGAAATTATGTAGTGATGCCTGTTTGAACTTCAGTTGCATGAGCTCTTGGCTAAGTATGTCGGAAATTGCATTAGTTTGAGGTCAGTGACTGTGGAGAATGGTTTCTGTGCAATGGTAATTGGCCAATTCCCTTGGCAGTATTTTTGAAGACCTATGTTGTGTTGTATGACATTGATCATTTAGAGGAGTCAGAAGTATTGTTGGGCGATTACTGAAAATGTATGACACTCCACAATGCCCTTTGGTGGTTTTTATGTGGAATTTAGAAAGTTTATATCCTTGTGAAAATATTGGGACTTCTATTATGTCAATGCGCGTGAACGAGGTTTCAGTTTTCTTGATTTTACATGTACTTGTTTCTGTTTATTTTTGTCTTATTTATTTTTCATGCCACCATGCAATGTTATTCACAAGAAAAAGGATTTAGACGATGTTGATATTGAATATCAAATGCAGAGGACTCAACAACATCTTATATCTTCATATTAAATACTTAAACTCTATGGAATGGCAAAGGATTCATATTCATCCAAGGTATGTTCTACATTTGACAAACTTAGAATTTTTCCTGCTCTGTACCCATCTGGTTAAGCGTTTGCCCATGCTGATGCAGTCATGACTAATGTTAATTCGCCTATTTTTTACTCCAGGAAACACATAGAAACTTTTCCATAAATGAAAATATTTGATAAATAATAAACCTGTTCATTAAACATTAACTACCAATTTAGAGACTATGAGTCTATAACACTTTATTTACTGGCCATGCTTTGGAAATCATGTCAAATATATCTTCAGCCAGTTGATCTTACCATTTTACTACCGAAGTTTTTTTTTTCATTTGAGGCAAGATAAAGTATCTACAATTTTGTGCAGATGTCTTTCTTAATTTCATTTTTTTTCTGTTTAGAAAACAAGAAAAATAAGAAGAAAAAATATAATTAAGCCCCGAGTCTTAAGATTGGTAACAAGTCAGATACTAGGAATGTTTAAGAGATCAAGTTGTTCATTCCTAGAAAGAATGATACACATCAAAAAATCGACTCTCTAGCTTCTTAATATGATGACAACATGATACATGCAATTTTGGATGCAGTGTAAGGGCTATAGTTGCTCTCAACCTTAACAGCTATGGGGGTGGAAGAAATCCCTGGGGGCATCCTACAGATGAATATCTTCAGAAGGTTTGCATTATTTTCATGTGAACTTTTGGATTGATTAATCTCTTCAGAGTTGATGACAGTAAATTGACAATATTCAGTAAAAGGAGTAAAAGTATCTATTTCATCATAGATAAATTTAGTTACATTAATCTTTGTCTATTTTTCTCTCAATGTGCAATATTGCACATGTTTTATTCTTGCTGGTGTATTTGGAACTTTTTGCTCATTGATTCTTTTTGCACATCTGTAGAGAAACTTTTCTGAAGCTCATGTGGATGATGGTTTGCTCGAAATATTTGGTCTTAAGGAAGGATGGCACGCTTCTTTCGTGATGGTTAATCTGATTTCTGCTAAACATATTGCTCAGGTATCACCTACTAATCTCATGTCCTTTGTGGCATTCTAAGAATATATCTTCATTTAAGTTGTTGACCGCAAACCATGCTTCTGGTCTATCGCCTAAGTACTCGACTAGTTCATTATTTTACCTTTTATCTCAATTCCTGTAGGGGCAGTGTGGTTGAAGAATCATTATATAACAGATAAGGATTATTATTCTATAAGATTAATTGTTCCAAAGGGATAAAAGAATTTATTCATATTTTGTCTTGGTTGGAAAAGTTTTTATTAGATAAGTTAAAAATTAGTCACAATAGTACATATATTTATCAAATTATCAGGGAATAAACAATTCGAACTTTAAAATGAAATTATTAAACCTAGATCAAGGGATTTATGAATACTAACTAATTTTATGGCCCCCGACTCCCGAATTTTACAATATTATTTGTTTGGGTTGAATTAAAAAGAATAAGACATTATTCTAAGATTCACTTTCCAACCAAATGGGCCCTTGTTGGAACAACTGATCATTGGAATAATTTAATTTTGCATCTTCTTATCACAAAAGTAATTAGGAACTAGTAGAAAAACAAAAAAGGAACTAATGATGTGCACACCTTTGTATCAACTAATTTGATATCTGTAGTTAGTCAAATGGTTATTTCAGAGCTGCACACCTTTTTTTTTAGTATAGACCAAAGTTCGAAGCTCAGCACTAAAGACAGTGTATCTCCGTAGCCGAGCTACATAATTTATTTATTCATCTTGTTACACTTTCACAGTTGTTCAACTATTACGTCTTAATTTCACAATATGAATCAGTTCTCCAGGAACAAATTTCAGAAGTGAAGTAAATGTATCATTTGTTGCTTTTCAGGCAGCTGAAATCAAGTTGGAAATCCGAGGCGGGCAATGGAAAAAATCTTATCTTCAAATGGACGGGGAGCCCTGGAAGCAGCCGCTAAGGCAAGATCATTCTGTTTTCATAACTATAAAGAGGGTTCCGTTCCAATCGCGCATGATCCGCGGAAAGTGAACTATGCTGTTAGGATGAAATTTGCATAGTGACGAGAGACGAGCATGCGGAGTGATGGTGTCCATCGGGACAATAAGCGTCTTGCAAGAACATTTGCTCTGTCCAAGTGATTCAGGTGAATAGTATCAGTTACAACCTCATGTAAATTCCCTACGTAGCTTGTAAATTCGTTTAATGATTAGTGATGTGAGATCAGATATCGCTTGTGAAATCAACGTTGTAATGCCCCTATCCTTATTTCCCTAAATGATCCTAGATAAGGCTGTACATGTGCAACTTATTTCCCTATCCTTAATTAAGATGGCGGCTACTGTTCCAAAAGAAAACTTGTTAAGATGGCGGTTGGCCTATGTCTAGAGGTGGAAATTCGCTGGCTAATGTTCATGACAGCAGTACGTAGGATGAAAATGTAAAATGGAAGAGCATGGAAAAAAGTTACAATGATCATCCAATTTGATGACATTGTTTATTTTCTTCGTTGCAAATCGCTATAAATGAATGAGGAGGCTATTTCCTTTTTTTTTCAAAAAAATGATAAATTTGGAAGCTAAAATAGACATTGCGTCAGAAGAAAAAAAAGAAAATGTATGTCAAGCAAATATCCACCAATATTATTTGATTGGTAGCATGTCACTGATAGGATCTTATATACGATAAAAATCGAGTTTCAAATAATTTTAAGATATCCTTGCATTCAAAATGCATTTTGTGTATTGAGTCATAATTTAAAATTAGAATGCTGGAGTCAATAGCTTCAAATCCAAACTTCAAAGATATCATCGAAGAAGAAATTTATCTAACTCTCTATACCTTCAACTGAATCAATCAAGTGAGTGCATATCGTCGTTAGACAATTAATTTACGCATTAATCAATTCCAATGTAAAATTAATCAATCACTAATGACAAAAAGTTAATTCTCATTTATTTTTCATGCTCATCTTATCATCTTCAATATCTAATTATTGAGATAATTGTGTCTACTGATTTTTTAAAATTTATTAAATGGCTTCCTATGCCCATCGGTATTATATTTGTATTTTTATTAGGTAGGTTACAATTATATGTTTTATAAAAAAAATGAGTGCTCCAAGGCATTTTCCCCCGAGGTCAGAGTTATTTGATAAATCAACAAAAATGATTTCAGCACAAAAACTTAGGGATAGTTTGATTTGACGTAATTGTAATTTCGGAATATAAATAGTTATAGTTGGAAATTCTGATATGATTTGTATTTACATGAGTTATTTTTTTTATATTTGGATAGATGTAAATGAAAATTTAAAAAATAAATTACATTGTTTGGTTGAAATTAAAAATTTAATATAAATATTTAATTAAAATAAAATATAATCATATATTAATAAATAAATAGTAAGTAAAATATAAGTGAAATTTAAAATTATTATTTAATTTTATTATTATTATTATTTATTGATAAATATATTTATAGATAATTATATTTCGGGCATAATTTCCTATGCAATAAATGCAATTACTTCATGTAATTATATTTACATCAAACCAAATACAAGAATCATATTTATGGTAATTGAAATTTCAATTACCATCAATTACATCAAATCAGACACATTTATAATTTAAACTAATAAATGTAAATAATTTTAAAATTAGAAGAAAAAAAAAGTTTTAGTACAAAAGAGTCGAGAAAATAACTCGAGCAAATCGGGCTCTTCTGTGTTTTGAGAATTCCCCTTTCTTGTGGGGGGAATTGCATGTAACCGGTGACCTGGTAAGCTTTGTGCAGTAGATTGCCCATACGTTTCATCCTACCAGATCAATAGCTTTCCATCTAGTAATCCTCCTTTCTTTGCTTAAATGATGAGCCCCCTTTTTACATGCAGAAAGCACCGATCACTGTAATGTAATGAACCCTAAATCCGATCGCAATGCGGGAATGCGTCTTGCTTCTGCTGCTGTTTCAGAATCTGGACTGCCTCGTTTCTGTTTGGAAGGTAATTTTTCCACAAATGTAGCTTTACAACTTTTGAGTTCACCTTCCAGTCGTCGTTCCCACCATTTACATTTGGAAGCTAATTCTTAAGCCAGACAATTGATGTTTGTATTGGTAATACGACTGGATCTTGATCAGAAGTGCCATGGCCGGTAACTGACCCACTGAGCCATTTCTTTCTGATGATCATGCCGGGAGTTTTATGTTTCATGGCACTCGGGTTACTCGTTTACTGCCGAAAATTTCCGGTTCTTCTCTGACCGGCAAAGAGCGTGATATAGCGTTCTTTGTGTGCCTATTATCAATCTATTACGCCTTAAGTCGATAGAGTGGAATTGCAAACGCGACTTATTGGAGAAGGTAAAGTGTGTTGTAAACTATTTGGTTAATTTTGGTCATGATGATTTTTTTGGGAGAATTCTGGAACTTTTATTAATAGAATGAGTCAAGAATTTACCTCAAGTAAAAAGATATGGAGGTTAGCAGGTGAATTCAAATGCGTCCTTTTAAAGTAAATGATGAAGGTGATTGAGTTGTTTTACTCTGACTTTTCCACCATTATAATGAGCTTTCTTTCTATGTAAACATCAAAGGCTACTGCCTAATGGTAATCCAATTTGAGATGAGGGCTTAAACCTCTTCAAGTAGTAATTATTCTGAATTTTGATCATGAGATCTTTTCGGAGTCCAAGACACCAGCCAATTGAACCAATAAATTATTGGTATTATTCATAGTGAACTTTAAGACCACCAATATTGAAACCTTAATAATACCGAAAAAACATATAGGAAGAGACTTCTCTAATTTGATTCTTAAGGAGGATCATTAAAGGGTCAGTTCAGTTTAACAATTGGAACAATTTGAGACCCTCGACATGGTCTTGCAAGCTCTGGGGAGAAGCTTTCGTTTCTTGGGGTTGAGGTGTCTAAGAGGCCGGTTATGTAAAGAATCACCATAATGTAAAGTTTCAGTGTCTGCTGCATTGTCACTGTGTACAATTGCTTCACTTTTGGTCTCGCCGGAATTGCCCCTCCTGAAAGTATGAGAACTGAGGTCCTTTTTGTTGTAGTATCTTACCCAGGATATCAGTCTTCTTGGAATTGACTTATCACGATCTATGTCTCTCATTTCCTGCCAGTTGCAGTAGATGAATATGGCCAAGTACACTAACAGTGCACAAGTTGACGCAGTTCCAGTGATGAGAAATAGTCCCCAGAAACTGTTGAGGCTTAAGCTGCTCGAGTTCAAAATGTTGTCCTGTTTTTGGCATGTCATCGAGTTCTCAAACCATTGCTTTTCAATTTTCATAATGCTGTTGTCATCTATTAGAGTTAATATTGCTCTTGAGATATCTGGGACCAGAGGGGAACCCTTAGGGAATACCTGGAGGTTGAAGGAATTAAAACAGTTTAAAATATGCTGAACGATGGATAATTGTAAGGCTGATTCAAATCTAGAAGCATATTTCCTACTTGTCATTAATGATTTTTATTTGGAGCATCCACATTAAATTTTCAAGAATCAAAGTTTTCCTTCAATCAAATCTTTTATACTATATGTTTCTTTCGCTATTTTTATTTAAAAAAAATAAAGTGCTTGATACAAAAAGATAGTTAATGTTTCATGCCATTATGTTTCACTTTTCAGCATCTTTCTGTGTGGTTTTCATAAAATCTTAAGAATATATATTTGTAAATTTGGAATTCTATGAGGTATATAACTCACAATTTATATTCTAAATTGGAGCTATCTGATAAATCAGAGTACCAGGCAATCAGTATTCAAGGGAAACAGGTGCATCCTATTAGTTGTCTGAAAATATAAATGACAAGAAAAAGGATTCCGGGGCTTACAAATCCAAACCCTGCAGTCTTGGTAATTTCTCCAACCATGGTGTAACCCGTGCAATGTTTAGACAGAAATGATTTGATATATAGGACCTCATGGATTATGGCAGTAACACCACCATTTTGGCTTCCGTCGGAGAGGGCCTTGGTATAATCGTCAGGGTCATTATAAACCTTTACTTTTGATGGATCAAACTTGAGTTCATTCAGAAGGTCCTTCACAAATGAACCTTCATGATATCCAACATAATCTCCATTATTTCGGAGTTCATTGATGTCAGTCACTGTTGGTTGAAGTTGTTGCACCATGAGCATTGAAGCCAAGCTAGCTGTATAACTAGATGCAAGAATGAGAACCACAAAGACCCATATAATTACTACTAGCCTTCACAATAAGTTCTCCAACTTTTCCCCTGCAGATATCAACATGACCAACTTGCATGAGAAAGATAAAAAATAACTTTGATAGGCCCTAAAAAAGGCCTTATATTTCCTTCATAGTTAGAATTACATATTTAAAGAAAGACATGCAAATATGAAAAATAAGCTTGAGATGCAACTTGATTGTATAATAAATCATTCTCAACGTAAGCAGGATGTTATGTTTTGATGGATGCTTAAATATCAACTTCATTGCTATTTTTTTCGTTCCAGAATAAGTTGTACCAATTTTATTGGTCAATGCCTAGTGCATGCTAAAATACCTTCATTGTGAACAACTGCTAGTTTAATGTTCCGGACATGTTTGTTTTATTCGAGAAAAAAAGGTTGAGGAACATTTACTGAACTGTGCGCAAACACTAGTGTCGAGAAAGAGAAGTAGAAGATTGTTCCAAGCTGTTGAGTAATGGGACCCCTGAACTCTGTGTTGACTCTATGCTCCAGCACCCACACAACAAATCCAGTGTAAATGAAGACAGCTAAGCTTCCCAGCCACAGATCCAGTGTTAATGGCTTTAAGAAAATCCATGCATTTTTCTTGGTGTTTTTCTTGACAGCCACAAGCATCGCCACTCTAGAATCAGTGTAAGGCAATGTAAAATCGACTCTCAGAAACCTGTTGGTCCTAATAGTCACGTCACCCACCACTGCATCATACTTCTGTTTAAATAAGATAGTTAATGTGGTCAATAATAAATTAATAACATATAGGGGCAAATCATATAGATGGATGAGTAAAGTAATCAAAATATGCACAAAGAGAACCTAATTGCCCACAGAAAGCAAGCTGCGAACAAAAAAAGGCTCGTTCATTTGGTTTGCCATTTCTTGAACAAACTAACTCAAAAATGAGAAACATTGGGTTGAAATTGAATGGTTTCTCATAAATAAACTAAGGAAACTTCACTACATATTCTTTCTAATATAAATATTAGAAATAAACTTGATTATACATATACTTACACCTGATCCACAAGATTATCATAAATAAACCAAGGAAACTCCACTACATATTCTCTGTAACATACATTGTAATAATCATCAAGGTGAAAATGGAGTTCTATAAATAAACTAAGGAAACTTCATGACAAATTTTTTTGTAATATATTAGAGATAAACTTGAACTCCGCCTATGTTTATAGCCGGTCCCAAGCCCGGATAAAGGAGGAGGGTTGTGTTAGGCCTCGACAGCCAACGTAAAACCTCGTCGAATCTCATGAACATAGATCAACGAGCGCAATGACGTCGTATGATCCATGTAGCCGACCCCACCTAGTGGGATAAGGCTTTGTTATTGTTGTATTGTTGTATATTAGAGATAAACTTGATTATACATATACTTACCTGATAAGACACCTGATCCACAAGATTATCATAAATAATTGCCGGTCGCATAAATAATACTATGGAAACACCACTGCATATTCTTTGTATTGTATATTAGAAAATAACTTTATTTTGCATATGCTTACCTGATAATACACCTGATCCACAAGATTATCATATGTTCCATTTCTATTGTCTGTGAAGAAGGGAACATACTCATATTGAATAGTATAAGGCAGCTTCTGCACTACCATTTCAAAGACATCAATACAATATCCACTGAATTTGTTTGAGTTATATTCCATCTGCACAAAATCACGGCCTTCACAGTTCACTGGCACACCAATTCTTAGCCTCCTACCGTTCACAGAAATCTGCCAGCATTTTGGCACTTCAGTTGAGAAACCTGGCCATACCACTGGACTGAGGTCAGTCTTGAAGGCTGAGTACCCTGGAATACCATTCTGATTCAACCGTCTTGTGAGTCCATATTGTGGTGTCCAAAATCCTATCTCTCTATCTCCTTTTCCTACCACATTTACTATCTGGAAGAGTGAGGAGTGCAATTGGGCATCTTTAAAATAGAATTCACCACTTAAACCTTTAAATTTGATACCCAGTATTTCTTTTAGAAGTTGAGGGCCGCCTGTGGAAACTCCTAGCCTTTCCAATTCATTCAAGTTGTTACTAAATGATGGTTTCACAAATCCGGCATTATATAGATTGATATTTTCTGCTGCCATGGCCAGTGCCCATACTGTGTCATATGCCCAAAGGCTAAAGATGCTTGCTTCAGAAGGCTGGGGTTGTCCTGCTGGAATCTCCTCCTCCATCTCCAGGTGGTCCTTGAGTTTTGTGGACTTTGGTACATATTTCTTCACTCCTATAGTACCTTGGATTGAGTCAATGGTAGAAGGATCAAGTGACTCCAGAATATTGGTTAATCCATCTGTCATGATCCAAACATATCCTTTTGTCATCATGCCAGCCTCATTGGCCTTTCTGAAGAGTCGAGGACCCGTTGTGGATGACATGTGCACAATGAAAACCCTCACTCGCATGGTCATTAACTTGTGAAGTTCTTCCATCATCTGATTGTCAGTTGCTGACAAAGAGATTGCAATGCGGTAAGGGACAAAGCAGTCAACGTTTTGGAGGGAGTCAATAAGGTGCAGTATGATGCCCCTTCCAAAATCAGTGTCCTCATAGATCAGAATTGCCTCTCTCCATCCATAGGCCTTGATGATTGCAGAGATGCTACCAACCTGATTGGCATCATTTACAGTTGTACGAACAAAATATGGGGTCAGGCTGGATGAGAGATGTGGGTTTGTTGCTGAGAATGAGATGACAGGAACATGTGTGTTGTTGCTGAGATTCGAGATGAACATGACCTATGATGGCCTGAACCTCTACATTTTTGAGTAAATCAAGAACTGTGGACACACAATTATCAGTGGAAGCAAAGCTAAAGTTTTATGTTAATGCAAAAATAAATAAATTCCTCTTATGTTATTATTATGTTCATAATTTTGTTTAGTTTGCTGACAGTTTTCATCTTTCTTATGTAGTGAATTTTGTTCTGATAATGATGTGTTCAAGTAAGCATAAGAAAGTGGTTGTGTTCTTTTCCATTTGGAAGTGGCTTCAGTCTTTTAGGTCACAAGGCAAGGAGCATAGAGCTAAAACAAGATAAAATGATGAGTATGATAAGTACCTGCATATGCTGCTTCCACCACATCATTGTTGGCATCCCTGGTGTGAAGAATCAGCTTGGTGGAATAGTTACTGTTGACGGTGTAGAAATCATCTATTGCCATTGCTATGCTAGTCATACTCATCTTGCCAACCAAACTTGTCAGATCAAGGATCACTCCAACATGAAATAAGGTTGTTGTACTGTTATCATTATTGGGTGCAGCTACCAGGGGAAAAAATAGCAATAGGAACACAATGATTTCAGTTGGTTTTTCCATACCGAGAAACGGACTGCTATCGAACCGCTGGCACAGGTATATCATTTATATAGGGCTCGTAAGAGGATAAAATTTTAGAGAGCAAAATGGTTTCCCTTGGCATAGTTTGATAAAACTAAGATCACGAGTGCACATGAAGATGCTACTGAAGCATGGAATTTCGTACTTTATAGAGCATCAACAGCAATCATAAAGTGTAATCAGTTTTACAATTGATAATAGTAAGAAAAAAAATAATTAGAAATTTACTACAAGGTTGAGTATTCGATGTTTCAACTTATGGCTTCTGTGAGTGAAGCTTGCATGAAGGTGTTACCCACTGGAATTGGAACTGACTCATTCATCAAGGTGGTATTGTACTAAGCTAAGGGCATAAAATGGTACTATGAAATCCTTGATATAGACCAAACTTTCCTCAACTAGTCAGACCTTCTCCAATCTCCAGACAGAGTCATGATACTTCTCAGAGTCTCAAGTTTTTGTATATTCACTATTTATGGAAGCATGAATGTATTTCTTTATATTATTATGAAGAGTATATTTTTTAGGGGTTGAAATACAAAGAGCATACTTTAAGATTATACGTGTGTACCCCGAGGAGAGTCCAGAGAGGATGCTCAGAGTCTGAAGGTTTTACAACAATGAAACAAGGAAATCTAGGGTACAACAATTTTCTTAGCATCTTCAGACCAAAAGGATAACTTTTAGAAAGATTGTCATGACAGCCGGACCTAGGGGTGTCCACCTCGTGAATCCAAATCGATCCAAATTGAGTTAGATCGGTTCAATTTTTTGGTCGGGTTGGGTACGGATTTGGAAATAGAAAAAATTGGTCGGACCACCCGATCTGATCCAACTCGACTTTGGACGGGTCGAGTTAGATTGGATCCACACCGCCAAAAGCAGCATTAATTCGACCTAAATCGATCCGATTAAAGTTGATTGGGTCAGATCCATGAACGCTCCTAGCTTGACTAAAATATTAACTGTACTTCTTGTAAAAAAAAGGAAGAGTGAAGACATTAGTTACAGTTCTAGAATTACATTTATTATGGTCCAAGCTTCAGTTATATTTATTTTGTTGTTTCTAGAATAGCTAGATGATAGCAAAAGAAGAAGGGAAAAAAAACCCATGAACGCGTTGTCAACTTGTTCTGAGACATCGAATGAACTTTCTAAGAAGCTGTGGTCTGAAAGAAGTTTTCTAGTCCAGTTTATGCATTGTTGTTTTCTTTCTCTGAACAATGTGTAAGATAAGGTTACTCATGCTACTTTATGCATACCTTGCCTTGATATGTAGTACTTTATATCATATGATTTAATGACTTCCTAAGAAGCATAATCATCCTAAGGGTCAAGAGGGGAAGGGAAGGTAGTGGGAGGGACAACTTCAAATTTATGATGATAATTTTTAGTTAGCTTGTAGGGAAAAGGAGGTTTAACTTTTTCTTCAAAAATTTTTTATCAAATAGAATAAATTTATCCTCCTCTTCATTACTCTCTTTTTCTCTCAATCTAAACACACTTTAAAGAAAATAAAAGTTATCATGGTAGACCTGTTAGAGCCTGAGGACCATGAGAGAAGGAGAATGCAGAATTGGAAGCTTATGCAAATCCAAGGTAATGTAAAATTTATTGGCACATTCAGAGGTTATATAATCAGGAAATATAGTATAACAACACCAATGATTAAATTATAAGCATTGTTTTTTTTCTATTACAAATGAAGATTTATTGTCTGATGCATGAAATGTAAACGTTGAAAATAAATGGATATATAAGTTCCAATGATGAAAATCAAATTTAATTTTTTGATACTTAAATCGATGGATGAACCATTATATCACATCATTATAAGTATTATTGTTATTGGTTAGTTAGATTTTATCGTATCATTTACGTGATGATCTAACTTGTTTCTCGGAGAGCTTCAAGAGAGCTAATAATATCAAGCAATTCATGGAGATTCGTGTGATAATCGATTATAATCATTTTTTTCTAATTTTTGAAGCACACTATAATATAAGCATGTGAGAAATATAATTTCAAGAAGATTTTTTTAAACAATTCTTATTTCTTAAGTGCGATCTTGATTTTTCAAATAATTCTTATTTCTTAAGCGCGATCTTGGAATAGACAAAAAAATTGGAAGTTGATTTGGGATATTTTTTAAATTTTTTTATAAGAGTATTTTCTTAAAATTAAATTATTATTATTTTTTTTATTTGATCATTCAAAATAGATTGGTCCATCTAAAAATATTTTCTATTAATCACAAAAGTAGACGAACAATTTAAAAGATAAACTTCGAAAAGTTTCGGCTCACAAAAGTTTTTTCTTATGTTCTCAACATCATTTTCTTTGATAATTGAAAGTCATTACTAAATCACTTTCCTAAATTTTCTTATGAATTTGTTCCTTATTAGTTGAACCAACTCAAGTAAATGATAATTTATTATAATTTGAAAAACTCAAACTATGCCTCTTACGAGTCCTAAATTATATTATAAATCTTAATTGTCTCCCGTAAGTTTAAATAATCCTCTCCTTTTTTTATATCATTGACATAATGCACTATTATTTTGTCATTTTTATGAAATGCATATGAAATGCTTAAATGAATTTTTAATGGTCGTGCTTTCGCATTTTTAACTAAAACATTATGATATATGTTAAAGAAAGCGGCGATTGAATTAAAATTACCAATCGATAATTTCATATTGTGTGAACTATATGTGCTAAACTATTATATTACGAGTTTTCAACATATCAAGCATTGTCTATATATGAAGCACTTGTCAAAATATGTATTATTTTTCCCCTTTCTTTTACGGATTAGAAGGCAGCTAAAAGATTATTAAAAACATCGAGTTATATTTATCATTTTAAGTTGTGAGAACTTATAAATACGATATATAATTATTTCTTATGATTATACTATTTTTTTTACAATTTGTCTAGTATGCCTATATATTTAAGATTAGGGCTTGCTGAATATATTTTTTTTATCACCAATATTTTTAGACTGCCTATATATTTAAGATTAGTGGTTGCTGAATATACAACAGGATATGCACCAAATGTTTTTCGTTTACCTAAAATTTTGGATCGATGGAAGATAAAAAAATGAATCAAAATTATGGATAATTTTAGGTGAAGAAACTATGCAGCTTTTGCTATAACCATTTTTTTTTAGAAAAATCAAGGTGCTAATGATAAATTTATGATAGATATAGAATTTTCTCTTTTTTAAATAGTTTATTATAGTTTGTTAAAGTTTATCGATCTTACGATTGATAAAATAAATAGTACGATGTTATGTATATAAGTAGATAATATTTCTATTGAATCCATCATTTTTTCTATTATTAATGAAGTACGCGGAGTGTGAATTTTCTTTAAAGAATAAGTAGGCAATATTATATTAGTAGAATATTAAATTTATGATGTATATCAATTTTTTATCTTAAATTTTTTTATCTATCATAAATATATAATATTTTACGATTAAAAAAATAAAAATAGATAACGACTTCATTAAAAAATATATAAACTGAAATGAAGTTTATTTTTTAATTAAAATTATTTATTTTCTCGTTTAGTATTTCATTCGAAATAAACCTTTTCAATAATATAATTTTGTGGATTCAAACTAATTCCCATAATTTTAATCCCCTCAAAGTATCACAGTCAATGACCGACCAACTCTTCTCAATTTGCTTGCTTAATAGTTATCCGAGGCCCGGTTTGCATGCGGGAAGGACGAATCCGTAACATGAACCCTAAAGCCGGCCACGTTGGGCGTCATCCCGGGGAACGCTTGCTGCTTCTGCATTCTTGATGAACTCGTTTCCGTTTCGAAGGTAATCTTTCCAGTTTCCACGATTTGGTTCTGAATTCGTTTCATTGTACCATTTCTTAAGCAATGCATCAATGCATTAGACATGGATTCGATCAATTTATCCCATTGTACCATTTCTTTCCCTAAATCGTGTTCGTGTCGCGAAGATTTCTGTTTCATGGCGCCCAGATTGCTCATTAAATCCCTGAAACGACATAATCTATGGAGGAGGGTCAGTTCAGTTCACTATAACAATCGGGACAATTTGAGACACTCGACATGTTCTTGCAATCTCTGGTCGTAAGCTTTCGTCTCCTGGAGGGCTGGTAATGTCTGAGCGGTCTGAAAAGCTCTCTAGGTCAGGCGAAGAATGGCCATGATGTGAGGCCTCGATGTCTGTCGCATCGTCGCTGTGTGCACTTCCTTCACGTTTGGTCTGAGAACTGAGGTCCTTCTTGTTGTAGTATCTTGCCCAGGATACCAGTCTTCTTGAAATGGACTTATCACGATCTATGTCTCTCATTTCCTGCCAGTTGCAGGAGATGAACATGGCAAAGTATATGAACAATGCACAACTTGATACAGCTCCAGTGATGAGAAACAGTCCCCAGAAGCTGTTGAAACTTAAACTGCTTGAGTTCATGATGTTGCCCTGTTTTTGGCATGCATCAGGGTTCCCAAACCATCTCTTTTCGATCTCCACCATGCTGTCGTCCTCGGTTACAGTTAGTATTGCTCTTGACATGTCTGGGACCAGAGGGGAGCCTTTAGGGAATACCTGCAAGGAGACGGAATAAGAGTTTAGAATATACTAAGCAGTGGAACATTCTAAGGCCGATTAAAATTCATGGATGTGTTTTCCTTCTTCATCATTTGTAACTTGAATTTGAAGATCTTTCCAAGAATCAAAACTACTTTTTTTGAATCTTTTGTGCTCATACTATGTAATTTTTATTAAATTTATGAGAATGAAGTGCTTGATTCTTGAAAATAACTAATGTTCTCATGTCATTGTTTACATTTTCAGCTTAAAAATTGTTCTTTCTTTGGTTTTCATAAATACTTAAGATTTGCTTTCTCTGTGAGATATACGCTTCAGATTTGCTTTTCTAACGATACACAGTTGAAGATCCTATTATTTTATCAAAATGTCTGTCTGATAGGCAATAGCGTCAGACCCCCTAAAATTCAAACTAAACAGGTGCACTGTGCTAATTGTCTTAAATATATAAATGATCATGATGAAAGATTACTGGACTTACAAATCCAAAGCCTGCAGTCTTGAAAATTGGTCCAACCATGATGTATCCTGTGCAATGTTTTGACAGAAATGACTTGATATATGGAACCTCATGAATTATGGCAGCAACACCACCATTATGGCTTCCATCTGAGAGGGCCTTGGCATAATTCTCAGGGTCATCATAAACCCTTATTTTTAACGGGTCAAAATTGAGTTGCTTCAGAAGACCCTCCACAAAGGAACCTTTATGGTATCCAACATAATCTCCATTCCTTTGGAGTTCATGGATGTCCGTCGCTGTCGGTTGAAGTTGTTGCACTGTGAGCATTGAGGCCAAGCTAGCTGTATAGCTAGATGTAAGAATGAGAACCACGAAGACCCATACAATTACTACTAGTCTCGACAACAAATTCTCCAACTTCTCTCCTGCAAATGTCAAAGTCAGACATAATCATTTACTGTGGCTGTCTATTTTTTGCTTGCATCATTGCAAACTTCACAGTTTCTAGAGAAAATTCTGATTTTTGTACATTTAAACGCCCACCCACACCCACACATCCCCCGAACAAATATTGGAAGAGATGTCCCAATTATAACAAGTAAGCTTCAATGCAACTTGATTGTATATGAATTAATGATCAGCATTCAGCAGGATGTTAACTTTTTATGGATGCCTTCAGTTAAACAATCTCTACTTTAGTTTCTTCAGTAAAACACTGAAATTCAGGAACTGACCACTTTTAGATCTAAGATGGTTATATAGCATGGAATGTCAAAAGTCGGAGAAAAGCTTCCTGATTTATAAATTGGAAGACTGTAGATACTGGAAAATTTTAGTTCATACTCCTGCAAAATATACAAGAATGGAATGGTAATTGTAGTTTCTGATATCTAGTGTGTATTATCACTTCAATTAAATATTCAACTGATGTATAGCATGAATTTTATTTCTTTAGCACATTCAGAATGATAACATCATTAAATGTCCTAATTTGGGATGAAGACATAGTTAAGAAATAAAATTTGGTAATAAAGGCAAGTTCAATGCTATAGTTTATTCCAGAATTAGTTGTTTTCTTTGAGAAAGAATAAATAAAGTACTTGAGGAACATTTACTGAACTGTGAGCAAATACTAGTGTCGAGAACGAGAAGTAGAAGATTGTTCCAATTTGCTGACTAATAGGACCCCTGAACTCTGTGTTGATTCTGTGTTCCAGCACCCACACAACAACTCCAGTGTAAATGAAGACTGCTAAGCTTGCTAGCCACAGATCCAGAGTTAATGGCCTTAAGAAAATCCATGCATTTTCATTGGTGTTTTCCTTGACAGCTACAAGCATAGCCACTCCAGAATCAGTGTAAGGCAATGTAAAATCGACTCTCAGAGATCTGTTGGCCCTAATAGTCACATCACCCACCACTGCATCATATGTCTGTAACAATAAGATAGTTAATGTGTTAATAATATGTAGGAGCAAGTCATATGTAATCATCATTCTCAAAAATAAGCCAAGGAAACTTCACCACATGCTCTTTATAATATATACTGAAAATTAACCTTATTACACAAACTTACTTGATAATACACGTGATCCACTAGATTGTCATATGTTCCAGATCCATTATCTGTGTAGAAGGGAAGATACTCATATGAAATAGCATAAGGCAGCCTCTGCAGTACAGCTTCAAAGACATCAATGCAATACCCACTAAAAGCTGACATATTGTTGGTTGAGCTATTATCCATCTTCACGAAATCGCGACTTTCATAATTCACTGGCACACCAATTCGTAGTTTCCTACCACTCACAGGGATCTGCCAGCCTTTTGGCACTTCAGTTGATTCTCCTGGCCATATGACTGAACTGAGGTTAGTCATCAAAGCTGAGTACACTGGAATACAATTCGGATTCAACTGTCTTGAGAGTCCATATTGTGTTGTCCAAAACCCTATCTCTCTATCTCCCCTTCCTACCACGTTTACTATCTGAAACAATGAGGACTTCAATTGTCCATCTTCAAGATAGAAATCACCACTCAAACCTTTAAACCTGGTACCCAAGATTTCTTTCAGAAGTTGAGGGCCACTTGTGGAAACCCCCAGCCTTTCCAGTCCTGTCAAGTTGTTACTAAATGGTGATTTCACAAACCTGGCATTGTATTGCTTGATATTTTCTGCTGCCAGCGCCAGTGCCCATACTGTGTCATACGCCCAAAGGCTAAAGATGCTTGGTTCAGAAGGTTGGTGTATGTTGGGGTTGTCCTGCTCAAATCTTCTCCTCCATCTCCTAGTGAAATCGTTGAGCTTTGTGGACCTTGGCACGTATCTCTTCACACCTATGGCACCTTGGATTGAGTCAATGCTAGAAGGATCAAGTGAGTCCAGAATGTTGGTTAATCCATCTGTGATGATCCAAACATATCCTTTTGTCATCATGCCAGCCTCATTGGCCTTTCTGAAGAGACGAGGTCCAATTGCGGTTGACATGTGCACAATAAAGACCCTGGACTGCATGGTCATTAACTTGTAGAGTTCTTCCATCATCTGGTCATCAGTTGCTGACAAAGAGATTACACTGCGGTAAGGGACACGACAGTCAATGTTTTGGAGGGAGTCAATGAGGTATGGTATGATGCCCCTTCCAAAATCAGAGTCCTCGTAGATTGGAACAGCCTCTCTCCATCCATAGGCCTTAATGATAGCAGAGATGCTATCAACCTGAACAGCATCATTTACAGTTGCACGAACAAAATATGGATTCAGGGTGGATGTGAGGGATGGGTTTGTTGCTGAGAATGAGATGACAGGGACATGTGTTTTGTTGCTGAGATTAGAGATGAACATGGCTTGGGAGGACTTTTGAGGTCCTATGATAGCCTGAACCTCTACATTTTCCAGCAGATCCACAGCTGCATAAATACAAAGATAAACAGAAACAATAACAAAGTTCTATGTTATGTTTCTCCCATTAATACAATTAAAAGTGGTAAATTCCTGTCTTCTATATTCTTATATTCATACTTCTCCTTCATTCAAGTTTAAAGACCTTGTCTACTGTCCTGATTTTGCTCTGATCATGAAGTTTTGTATTAATAACCGAAAAAGTATGCTATCTTTTTAATGTCTAAAATATTTAAAGAAAAATTCAACATTAATTTTGCTGAAATGATGAATCCACATCTGTGGACACGATCCTTATTCTCAAAATCATTTCTTCATTACTTATATCTTTAACCTTTTCTCATACATATAGGCTGGCATGCTTTAACTATGGGCCATCACATTATCACTTTTTAGTTCATGAGTTTCATGATAGGGCAGTACTCTGATATCTTGTTGTCCTTTTCAATTTGACAAAAGTATTTATATCAAAATCAGTATATTTAATGAAAATAAGGCAAAAATTATGAAGTTAGACTGTAAATTTGTGACTGCAATAAGTACCTGCCGATGCTGCTTGCACTACATCGTTGTTTGAATCCTTGATGTGAAGAACCAGCTTGGTAGTATAGTTTCTGTGGATAGCATAAAAATCATCTATCGCCATTGTTATGCTAGTATTGCTCATCTTCCCTACCAAACTTGGCAGGTCAAGGATCACCCCGATATGGAACGGTACCACTGTTTTCTTGCCATTACTCTGTGCAGTTGCCACGAGAAAGGACAGCAATAGGAGGACGATGAATGCAGCCAGTTTCTCCATTCTAAGCAACAATGTACTCGATCAGTTGCCACAGGTATGTCTTTTATATAAGAACTCTTAGGAAGGCACTGCAAAATGGTTTACTTTGACAAAGTCAGAAATGAGAGCTCATTAAGTTGAAACTGAAGAATGAGATCTGAAAAAAGCATCAAGCGGAAGAATAAGGTGGTACCAAGTCATACAACTCATAAGACTTGGAAGAATCCATTAATTTGTACTCTATTACAACTTACACGGTCAAGTAATGTCTCGTCCTCTGTTCCTGCAAGCTAAGCTGGCATGATCAGTTGTCTACTAAAACGCTATTAATTAACTCCATTCAGAAGAAAATTGTGGAGAGGCGGTTGTGACTGACTTATTCATCAAATGCAATATTATATTGAAAGCATAAAAATTCTGCTTTGGAAGCCCTGATAGGGACCTCACTTTTGTCAACTTGTTGGATCCCCTTCTACACTATTTTTCCCATATTCTACTTTTTAGGCTTTACACTTTTCAGATATATATATATATATATATATATATATATATATATATGAGATAATGTAAGGTGCTTATTGAAATTTCAATATTCAAATAAATAATAATAATAATAACATTATTATTTTGTGTATATCATTGCACTATTATAAATCCAAGCGAGTGTATTAAAGAAAAAGTCTGTAAATAATTTCTTAAAGATGTTTTGTGGCATTATCTTATTTGCAAACAATCTTTCATGACAATTTGATTTGCATTGTTCAAAGATAACTATTATATATTACAATACTAACAGTGTCAAAATAATTATTTGTAATGATTTTTTTTTGAAACTTCATCCTGTGCTATCATCTTATTTGCAAACAATAGTTGCTGACAATTTCATTTGCATTATTCTAAAGAGGATATTTTGAGAACACATTAACCTGCTGGTTGACATGTGATATGGCAAGAAAGTCAAATAACGAAGCGGGTTTGAACTGAAGGTCTTGAGAATTAAGACCACGAGAGAAGAAATAGTTTGCATAAACGTACGCTTACGCAAAGCCAAGGAATGCGAAATTTCTTGGCACCTTCAGTTTATGATTAGAACTTTTTAATATTTCAGAAAGAGTAATAAAATACAAGATGATCTCGTCACTGGTCTCCAATTGATCTTCTAAAGAGTTGGTCTTCCACACCAACCTTAGATTCAGGGAGGAACCAGGGATAAAAAATAGGGGGTAAAATAATAAAAATTAAAAAGGACCAAAATAATAAAGTATTAGTAGGATTTAAATTCTAAACCTCTTGATATAATCAAATTCACTTAACCACTTGAGTTACTACACAATTTTATTACTTTCTTAACATTTTATTTATATATTTACTTCACTATTAGTATATAGTTATATATATATATATTTAATACATCGAAAAATTAGAAAGAGGGCCGTGGCCCTCTGGGTCCGCCTTGCTTAAACTGACAACGATGACCGCTATTTAAACTCCATTAGATTTGCTTGTTCCTGATCTATCTCTTATAATGTAAACTTTTGATTTGTGGAAGGAGTTAATATATCAACTTATAACATGAATTTTAGGTTTATGTATATAAAAAAAACTCACAAAATTTCAATTTGTGTTTCGGAGTTGCTCATCTTTCAATTGAAAGATCAATATTTAAGTTGATTAATAAAATATTTAATTTTAATAATATATAAAAAAATAACTTTCATCTTTTGAAAAATAATTTATAATCCACTTTTATTTTATTTCATCAGGAATAAAATAAGAATTTTTAAGTGTTTATTTGTTGGTATGTTAATGACATGACGTCATATTTGATTATTTTTGTTAATAAAATGATTTGAATACAACGAGTGGGATCATATATTTGTTCAGTGATATATATAATAATTTTACAAAAAAAAACACTAATTAAAATTCCGTAATCCATGACGATCCAAGCTACGGCTCTGATAAGTGATCCCTTTTATGAAACTTTGTAGAGATCTAACCGCTTAGTTCTCGGAGCATGAACTTGGATTTAAACTATCAATTTTATTATTTAATAATTGCATTAAATCTTAATTCAGTTTGTACATATTATAATTATTTCAATTATAATCCATGCGAAACAAATTCTCAACATAAAGTGATACAAAAGTTCACATATGAGAATTAAACTCGGAAGATGGATACTCAAATTAAGGGATGAATTACTGCACCACACCCTTATCCCATATATATTATATAATTAAAATGACTATTAAATTTATTCTAGTGTTATTTTTTGGATTATTTTATAATTTTATTTAGGGGTTAAGGAATATGTGAAATAGATTCAAATGGACCGTCATCAGATGAAGGGCTCAAATTTTTACCTTCATTTAAAATAAAAGTCTCCGTGTGTTAATCTGAACCCTTCATTATAGCTCTGATGACGGTCTATACATGTGAAGCTGAATCTGCTCCGCATATTCTTTATTCCCTTTTATTTGTAACATTCTTTTAAGAAAATATAAATAAATTCTTTCTAGTTATTTATGCAAGTTTTTCATTTGGTAAAATTTTATAAATAAATTCTTTCTAGTTATTTATGCTTATTTAAAAAATTATGAATTTTGTATGATATGTTACTGTTTTTTTTCCTTTATATTAAGTAAGTAACATTTTCTATAATAAAAATATGTTTTTAATTTTTGTTATAATAAAAATATTATAAATTTGTATGATATGTTACTGATTTAGAAAATATTGCCATAATATAATTGTTATGATATTCTCCTAGTTTTTCCCTTTATTTAATATTTTAATTTAATATCATATTTATAATTCATAAACTTATAAGTGTTTATTTATTTATATTTTATAAAAATTAAAGGAGGAAAGTTTAGATAAATAAAAAATATGAAAGAAAAAATATTATATAATAATAATATTAAAAGAGCATGAGTAAAAGAATAATATAGTTGATTAAAAAATAAGACAACAACGTTAAAAAGTAAGCAAAGAGAATTTTGTTTATTTTTTAACTTGTAGTTACCTTAACAAGTACAATTTTTTAATTATATATAAAGATTTTTAAAATTAATTATAAGCTATGTTAAATAGACTCTTAATTTTTTCGAAAATTATTTTTATCAATATGAGTTCATCTCTCTCAAATACACCTAAAAGTTTTAAGTCATAAAATTGTATGCTAATTTAACTTGTTTTCTTTATTAAACGAGTTTGAAGAGTTGACTCTAAAATTCAATATATTTTTTTAATAAAGAAGAGGAATATATAAATGAACAATTATTCATAAAAAAATATATAAATTATCCATGAGAGAGTTTTCGATTCCACTCTTTCTATCTGCGGAATCTCCAAAGCGAACAAGAACATTTTGACAAAAGCTTCTCTTCACCAGATTAAAGCCTCCATTCATCATCAAAGTGCTTCAGGTAGATGTTAAAAACAATAATAATAGAGAAATTTCTACTTTCCGAGGAATTCACTGCGTTTCTTTGTTCTAAAATTTTCTGTTTCTTTTGCTTTCATTTTGTAGGAAGACATGATCTTAGAAAATATTGTAGCCAAGATTTTTTTTCTTAAATGTATTGCCTCGCGATCTACAAATTCGCAGACTACATGTTTGATGAAATGCTCATGGGAAGCGAGGAATCCGTTGCTCCTGTGGATGAATGTGGCCAAGAAGGTTGCTGACTTCTTCTCCGTCTTGTTTTCAATAACTCGTCAGGTATCTATCTCTACGTCACGTATATTGTATGCACTGTTTTGGTCATTAATCCAAATGTAGAAGTTACCTCATTACGTAAATACATGTACAAACTCATCCGGAATGCTTTGAAATTTGATTATTTGCTTCCAGCGGTTGCTTTTCCTCACTATAAAGTGACTTCTGCAGTTGGATTGAATTCCATGATTGTGAAAGCCGTAACACATGCTTTCACTCTTTACTCTTGAGATGTTTTCGGGGACGATTTTTAGGTCAATGGATAAGAAAAAATAAACTTTTACGAAGCGTTGAATTACTATGATATTTTTTTTTATCAGTGCTTACAGTAGCAGTATAAGTTTTGAGATGCCATGGAGAATTACCCTGAATTACTCTATCTCTTAAGATGATGTAGGGAGAATTAGTGTCCTTTGACATAAAAGATATGTTAGAGCCTAACAAAAATATTTGATAAACACTAGTGTTGATAAGCATTTTAAGCGTTGAAGTTTATTTTAAAAAATAAGTAATTACATATTTCGAAAAAATGTTGATATTACTTATTGATAATATTTGTCAAGAGAAATGTTAAATTTAGTTTAAATATATATAAAAAAATAAATAAAAATATCAATTATTTAATTTATATATTTATTTAAACTTTTTGGTTTTTTTAAATTTTAATTTAGTTTATATTTTATTGAAAAGGAAACTAGGAGAAAGAACATAAAATAAAAAATGAGAAAGAAAAAATATTTTATGGTAATATTTAAAAGAATAAGGATAAAAGAGTAACTTAGTTGGTTAAATAAAATAATTAACAACATTAAAAAATAAGCAGGAGTTTGCCTGCTTATTTCTTTCAACTTATAAGTTGTGCTCAACTTATAAGTTGTGCTCAACTTATAAGTCCAAAATTTGTTTTACCAACCTTTTGATATTTTTCAAAAGTAACTTATAAGTAGTTTTGGGTTTAGCCAAGACAAACACCCCTTTAATCTTGGAGGGTGAGATATGGCACAATTCCAGCACCACAACTTGTGTCCTCGTAGATTAGAGTGTTTCTTCTCCATCCAAATGCTTGAACTGTGGACACTGATGGTTGTATGTATCCTGAGCTCGGCTACGGTTGGTACAGAGTACAGACCCCAAGCCCACAGTTCACAACTCAGCCCAGACGATCTAATCAAACAGATCTTGTCTGATTGAGAATGTTACCTGATTGTATAAGCTGTCCAAAGATACGGAATATATTTACAGACATACCGACGTATACAAAATGACGATAATGTGCAGTGTCCTTACAAACATCACGAACAAATATATAAACACAGCCTACAATGTTTTTAATGGAATTACAATAGCTCGCAGCATCTCTTCGGCATTTGATGAAGATGTCTATCTTGAACTGCCCAGTCATGAGGATTTCATTTAGGAGAGATGCTTTACTCATTGAGTGGATAGAGTGGGCGTTCAGAATGAGTAGAAGTACTATGGGGTGACTCTGATGGATAAGTAGGAAAATAAGCACGTGCAGGCATTCTTCTTTGGAATCTCAAAGAAAGTGAGAGATCTCTTGTCCAGCGAAGCTGTATGTTTCAGCTTATCCAGTGATCAGTTAACTGTAGTTATCAAGAGAGCAAGTATTGATGTAATCCCAGTGGTCAGAAATAGCCCCCAAATTTTGCGGAAGTGTATTCGTTGACGACTTATTTGAAAAATCTGAGCTTTGACAATGAGAGTTATCTGTATCTCCAATCCATTGCCTCTCTATCTGGTTGATTTCTCCATCTCTCAATTTTAGGATTGCCCTTTACACATGAGGGACTAACGGTGAGACCTTTGGGAAGACCTGTCAATAGTTCAAACATCAATTTTTACAAGTTTCCATAGTATGAACAAAAAGTACAGAAATATATATCACTTGTATGGGGTGAGAATGATGAACCAAAAAGGGCCATGATGTTAATTGGTTCTGTCAATTAAATAACATCTAAGCAAAAGCTAAATACTTATGAAAGTGCTTGTTTAGTTGGCAGCTACAAGATTATTTTTGTGAAATCAGACATGTTTTCCAGTCTGGAAATTGAGTTCAGTGAAAAGCACAATGTTTTGTTTGCTAAAATCTGTCTGTATATTAACCTTTCGTTGGTAGAATAAAGCTTGAAATAAGCATGTTATAGGTCTTGAGAGACCTTTGTTAGCTCATTAGCATTTAATATAGGTACTACTAGAAGAAAAAGAGGGATAACATTTAACTTACAAAACAAAGACCTGCCATCTTGAGATTGGAATTTACCCAGCCACTATGAACTCATCACAGTGCTCTGTGAGAAACCTCTTGAATTATGGGATACCATGGAAAACTGCTGCAACTGTACCATTTCTTAGGGCCTGTGCATATTCATCCAGACCCAGTAGGGGGTATGAGCTTAGATCTGTCAAATTGGCGATACTCAAAAAAGTCGCCTATGAAGGATCCACTTGCAAATCCAACATTTTTCCCTCTCTTTTTAAGTTCATCTATATTATTTATTGTCCCCTTGATACCTTTCACTGTCAGCATTGTTGTCAAGCTGGCCACGCAACTTGAGACAAGAACCAAAACTGCAAACAACCATACGGCGACCACAAACTTGGCACAGAATCTTTTCACTTGTACCCGTAAAATCAGTTAAAAGTGTTCTTATCAGTTGTTATGAACACATGTACCATAAGCACTTAACTGTTAGCATAGACAAGTGTTGAGAAGGAGAAGTAGAAGACAGTTTAAAATTGTCTGGAAGCAGAACCTTGGAATTCCTCGTTGATTGGATTCTCGATCTTCCAATGGCTAATCCTGTGAAAACAATGGCAAATAGGCGTTCCAGGCAGAGATCCATTTTGAATGGCTTCAGGAAGCTTCATCCATCCACTTCTTCAAACATTTCAGCTTTAACAACCATTACCACTCCTGATTCAGTGTATGGTGTCACGAAATCCACTAGCAAAGCTCGATCAGCAGTGATTGTGACATCACATGCTACGGCATCAAAGTTCTGTCCATGTGCCACTAGAATAACAATAGCCTTGGAAGCAAAAATGTCCGAAGAATACTGAAGGACGTGGATATTTGATTGGTTTCCATAAACTTCTCAAATATGATTGACTAAATGCAAACTCTACGATTGATAAACTTAAGAAATGAACTAATGCTTTAATTTGCATTGTTTCTGGAGGGAAAACATTAAACTAAAAGCATGAATTTCTTGCTGTAGTCCTAGAATTAAAAATAAATGTTTAGCCTGCAAATCGCGTATCCTATTTTCTTATTTGGCAAGTCGTTGACTTGAAAATCTTATTTATATCAAACGAAATGTTTATGATACGGAAATGAAGAAACCATAGCTTTTCTGAACAAGACATGGATACTTTGTTAAAGATTTACTTTCAATTCTTAAGTTTTCTGTTTGCAATATCCATTCGTCCCATACCTTGAGGTAAACCTATTCAATGAGTCTGTCGTAAGAAGTTGATTTCTCATCTTTGGTAGCTTCAAAAGCTACATAGTCACATGGTACTGAATAGTTCAATGAATTCATGACAGCTTTGAAGACAGCAATGCTGTACCCATTAAAAGTTGTTCTATCGGTGAGAGGAATCTTCTTGACAATCTACAAATTCCATAAATGCAGTTTTCACAGGAACTCTTACCATCAGCTTCTTTTCCCCAACTGGGATTTCCCAACCCTTTGGCACCTTTTGAGATCCACCAGGCTAGTAAACTACTCCAAGATTGCTTATCTAACTCAAATTGGTCCTGGTGGCAGTGTTGGCAGACTGAAATCCCAGAAGTTGGTGACCAAAAGCTGATCCGTCTTGCACCCTTGTCGATGACATTGATGATTTCATATGTGAAAACTGGCAATTGCCCAACAACGAGATATAATTCGCCAGAGGACATTAACCCGTGTCCCCAGGAGAGCCCTCAGAAGAACTGGGCCGACAACTGAGATTTCTAATTCATCAGTATACCTGAACCAGTTTTGTTCCCAGGTTTAGATTTATTAAAACTTCTAATACCAACCTTCTCTGCAGCCATTGCTAGCGACCACACCGTGTCATATGCCAACAGTACATAAATGTTCAGCTGTGCATTCGGCACATCTGGATGTTCCTGCATGAATCTTCTTTTCCATTAAACTCTGAACTTGTCAAGTGCTGGTGAATCCGATACATAAGGCTTCACTCAAAGCATTCCTTGCATTAAAGCAATGGAAGACTGGTCTAAGGAATCTAAAAGAGTTGTTAGTCCATCTGTTAAAAACCATGTGTATCCTTTGGCCATCATGTTAGCTTTATTTGCATTTTGAAAGAACCGGATGCCTATAGGCAGTGACATATGCTCAACAAAGACTCTTATCTGCATGTCTGTAGCTTTTACAGTTCCCATAACACCTGGTCATCATTAGGTGAAAGCAAAACTTCGATAGTTTATGTAGGTGTCAACCTCATGTAGAGCATCGGTGAGATGTGGCACTATTCCAGCACCTTAGGTCGTGTCCTCGTAAATTAGAGTGATTCTGCTCCATCCAAATGCTTGAACAAGGGAAGTTATGGCCTTTACTTGAGCAGCATCACTTAGTCTCATGCGCACAAAATATGGCATGTGAGATGGAGACAGAGAAGGGCTTGTAGAAGAGAAGGAAATGATTGGCGCTTGAGTCTGATTCTCAAGATCTGCTACGAAAACTGCTTGTGCAGGCTTTTGAGGGCCTATGATTGCTAGGATCCCGTCATTCACTAAGGTGACAGCTGCAGAAGTATTGAAATTACCTTCAAATCAATGTCAGACTCTAAAAGAATGAGATGTTAGGTATTTTCCAAGATTCAAAATTTTGATTTAGAAGAAAATCAAGGTCCCTATTTCCTCAGCATCAACTGACAAGAGGAAGCTTTTAGGGATAGATCACAAGTTTGAGTTTTGAAAAGTGTCTTTTTCTGACAAAAAAAGCACATGAATTTGCGACTTCGATTCAGGCTCCTGTTGCTGTTCTGGTTCCTTCATCAGAAGCTGTTCATTCCTGAGAACAAGACTATGCACGTTTCTGTTTCCAAGAATTTTTGTCTAAGTAGTTAAGTTGTATTTCTCTTTAATTGGAAATTTGTTCATCTTTAGTTCTTTAATCAGAGGGGTCATCTTTGATAATTTTACAACAGTGAATCTAGATGGCTGAATAACAAATGTTAGAAAACTTATTCCAAGTGAATGCGTGTAGGTAAAAGCCATTTTTATTAAAAAAATGTCATGTCGGATTCTCTGAACCTGCATTTTTCTTTCCCAAAACATAGTTTTTACATTTTAGCGTAAATTAGAAGAGAAAACAGCCTATATCTTTGGAGAAATAGCTCCTGTGCATGAGTTTTTTAGTGTCCGTCATGTAATTAAACTTGTTGTGCTTTTGTTCCTTCTGGATTCCATTTTTCGCATGTCCAGTTCTTTTCACTCTTGAGAAAAGCATGGAAAAATACTTCCATCTTTTCCCAGTGAAGGAAGAACCAAGGAATGACAGAAAAATAAGGAAAAGAAAAACAAGAGCAATACCAACATTGAAGAAGTTAAGGACCAATTATCTTTTCTCTAGTGCTTTCAGCTCTCATAAAAAGTTTGATCAACTAATAAAAAATTGAAGTTTCATTGCGGAAGTTCAGATAAATTGAGGAAGAAAATTGGACAGGAACAACTCGTTTGGTACCTATTGTGGTGGCTCCTATTGTGCTGCTCTTGCCATCAATCGCTGCTCGTTTGGTACCTGTTGTGGTGGCTCCTATGGAGGACCAATCTTGTGGTGTAGTTACTGTTTGCTTTGTAGAACGCATCAATCGCTGTTGAAATGCCATTCTGGCTCGTTTTGCCTACCATTGTGTCATTATCAAGGATCAAACCAACATGAAATTGAACTGCTGTGTTTATATTAAGTTGAGCCCTTGCAGAACAAATCAAAGTCATAGAAAGTACAAAGTGGTAGTTGGTCTTGGCATATTTAGCTGCCTACATATACTGAACGAGGAGGAGAATTATAGTTTCTTATCTCTTGAGAAAACCAGAAAGAAGATGTTGAAGAATAGAGTTGTCAAGTTCTTTTGCTATTAAAATTCATATTGTCCTTACATATCCAAACTGTGTAATTGTTTGAGCGGGTAAGGCGGGAGTGGGGAGTAGCATCTTGCCTTGTTTTTTGTGTATTATGGCATGTACTATGTTGTTTATTTCCATTTGCTAGTTGACTATAAAAGACTAACATGAATAGATTTAATCAGTTGAAGTAGAGAACTTACAAGAATTATATGTATCAATGAAATTCGACAGCATATTATGTATGCCTATTTTTTCTTTTAGAGAAAATCAGATAAAGCGTCCAATGGTATCTTGATGCCAAATATCAGAGTGCATGTTGCATAGTAATCTGCAGCACAATTTTCTATAAGCACATGTTTAGAATCCTAAAGAGCAAAAGATGAGAGAAAGATTACTTTCCATGTAGATCTTGGTATATCCTAATTCCTTACACTTCTTGATACTGCAAAATAGTCCCTAAGCTTTCGTCTTTAGGCCCTGTTTGAATGTCAGAACTAGGGTCAGAACCCTAGTTTTTAGTGGTTCTTCCAAACACCCCCTCAAAAAACAAAGTAATCGTAACTAGAATCAAGTTCTGTTCAAACCCTCACGTGATCAGAACTTGGTGAAATTTGGTTCCAACTTTTGTTGGAACCAGTTTTGCATTTTTGTTTTTACAGTGATGTAAAATAATTTAAAGTAAATATCTATTACTTCACTAATATATTAATCAATTACATACACTAGTATAAAGAAGCATGTTAATATTATTGTAAGTATATATAATTATAATTATTAATATGTTATTAACATACTTATTTAATTAAAATTAAGTATTGAAGTAATTAAAATAAATGTGATATTTTTAATTAAGGTAAATAAATTATTAAACATATAAGTAATATTAAAATATGACTTATCTATTTAAATTATCAACTCTATCGACATGACTTAATGAAGATTGAAGTCACTAAAAAATTCGAAAATTAACTTTTAATTATAAAAACAAACAAATTAGTGAGTTAATATTACTTTTTAAACAATAAATATCATACCATGTAGTATAGTTTTATTACTTTATTAATTAAAATAAATTATATTATAACACTAGATTATATCATACCATGTAGCCTTATAATTAAGCTGCTTAATTGAAATATTATTACACTAATTTCTATTAGTATCTTTAATTAAGATAATTATTTGAAATTAACTTTTCCTTTTTTTATTTTATTTTTTTTGCATTGCTCCTTTTACTTAAATTCAAATTTATGTTTCTCCTTTTTCAATTTTAAATATTTATAATATCTTAATTATTTGTTGGTACTAATTTGTTTTTGATTCGTCCTTAATCAAACTACAAAAAAATTGTATAATACACGATGTTATTATTTGATATAATATCTCATTAAATTTTATTATATAATTTAAATGAGGTTATAATAATTAGTATTTTAAAGCAACTTTATATTATTAATTAATTCATTAAGCATATAAAATGAATAAAATCAATTATCATAAATATATATATTTAATTTAATATTTTTTTTATTTTTTGATAAATAAAATTGTCACTTAGTTCTAGAAGTTTATCCAAGCACACATCGAACTAAAATATTTAATCAACTTTTTTGTTCTTCCATCATTATATTGTTTCATCTAAACACTAAATCAAAATTTATCTATTTAATCGATTAATTCTTGGGGGCTAACAAAAATATAAGTTCTTGCATTCAAACGATACCATAGTATTCCATTATGTTGTTTGTGTAGATAACTTACATCGAAGTCTCGCGTGAGTTGAAAAAGATGTCATCTCTCAAAGTTCAAAGTCTTGATAAATTTAACACAAAAAGGCTTGCAGGTTCAATTTGAATGTGTGGGTGAATAGAGAGGAAGGTTTTAATTGGGACTTTGTATTACGTAGGCCTTGTCGAGACTTGACTATATTTAAACTAATACATCTCTCACATTCTTAAGAGTTGACAATTGTACAATGATTATATATTGTCATAACTATTTTGCGTTGTCCAAATAAAAAAAAAAGTTAATAAAGCTACAAATAAATCAGCTTCAGGACCTGGTATGCTGTCTTTTCCATGTAAATAATTTAACTTGATTGGATATCTACGGGAAATATGATGCATTGCACGATAATGTCAAAGTTAAACCTCTTATGTAGAATCATAAACATTCTTTTTCCCACGAATAAAACTAGTAGTTTTCTTTTTAAAATAAATAATACATAGAGCATATATCAACGATTGAGATAGAAAATAAAAGATCAATCGTATCATTTATTGTATCAAATTTTCATATTAAAATTTATTATGATGCTTTGTATGTATGGTGCAACACTCTTTGACTTTTTTTTCTGGAGTTACAAAACTAGACCACTGAGATCTAACATCATTTTTTTTCCCAAAGATGTTTGTGCAAGTACAATATGGAAGTGCATCTTTGTAATCCTCAAAAATCAGATAAGAAAAAGAAAATAATAGTAAGAAACAAACAAGTGGTAGAGACAGAGAGGGTCTATATAAAACATAAATAACTTCCCTTCTCATAATCTTTATAGATTACTAATAATTTAAACTTAAAATTATCTATACTCACCAGATTATCATATTTATTTATTTTAATTCGTAGGCAATCTGGATTACCTAGCAATGCAGATTACCTATGAAGTGCTAATCTATATTATCTAGGATGAAGATGTCTATCCAGATGATCACCCAAGTGGTAATCTTATTTATATTAATTTTTATATTCACCCTTTTAAATATTTCATAAATAAAATATAACACAATAATAAATCATCATATAATAATAATAATAATATAAATTAATGATCATAATAACTATTATTTATATGATATTATATTATTATGAATTAAAATATAGCACTAATTATTATTTATAAGTATTATTAATTAGATTAATATTTTTATAAATTATTATTATTAATTATAAAGATTATTTTATTATTATATTTATTCGAAGGGTATTAATTACTTAGATACATTAATTTGTGAGTTTATAATTTAAGTTGATAAATTTTAATTCAATAATATAAAATTTTTAACTTAATAATATTTGTAAAGGGTATTTTGGTAAAATAATGTATATTATTTAGTAATCATTTATATAAGTAAATATCATAATTTGAATTATCACTTGGATTACTTATATATAGTAAATATGATAATGCACATTACTCGTAATTTAATAGGTGATAATTTTTCTGTTAGGTAATGTAGATTATTAGGTAATATTTAAGAGGTAATGCAGTAAACAGTAAACGACTACTTAGTTAGAACATTTCTGTGCCCTCTTTTTAGAACTTTTCTGCCATTTTTTTTCTCCTTGAGCCTTTATACAATGGTCATGAGTAAGCTATGTGAACAATTGACAAAATACAAAACTAAATTCCTTTGCTATTACTCGATTAGCTTCTTTCCCTGATGTCAGCCATGTCCAATGTGTTGTCACCTCGAAGTCTCCCAAAGGTGGGGCTGTTCGGCTCAGTCGAAGACAGTCCTTCCTCCGGCGAGGTCAAGGTGTTGGAGATGCTCACGGGGCTCTGTGAACCGACGTACTCCGGCAACGTGGCAGCGACAACAACTTCTTGAGTCTTGTGCAACTCCTCATTAGTTCGAGCTGCCTCGCCATCCCTCTTAAAAGAAGGGACTTGGGGATGCATACTGCTGCTGCTGCCGCCTTCGTAATGCTTAGCGAATGCTACTATCTTCCTCCAAAGAGATCTCTCGCCGGCGGCAGCGGCTCTTAGTTCATCCCATTCTCTGTAAATGAACATGGCCAAGAAGACCAAGATAGCGAGCGTCGAGACGACTCCGGTGATGAGGAAGAGGCCCCCGAAGTTGGGGAAACTTAGACTGGAAGACGTGATGCTGCTGCTCTCGTTCGGGCAGTTCTCACGCATGAACCACCTGCTCTCGATCGTGGTCATCTTGTCCCCCTCCGTCACGTTCAAGATGGCCCTCGAGATATCGGGCACTAGTGGCGAACCTCTTGGAAATACCTGATGCAATGTTACAGGAATGATCAGACGCCATGTATCGAATAATTCAGCAGAGGAAACACAATAGTATAACACTTACGAAGCCAAAACCATCTGTCTTATAGGTCCGTCCGACCATGGCGAAACCTGAACAGTACTTAGAGAGGAAGAGCTTGAGGTATGGTATCTCGTCGAATATGGCGTCCACGCCTCCGTTGGCGCTCCCTTTCGACAGGGCTTCGGCGTACTGCTCGATTGTGCTGTAATTCCTGAGCTTGGACTCCGGGAAGCCCACCTTCTTTAACAGTGCCACAACGAATGATCCTTCTTGGTGACCGATATAAGAACCCTTCTTCAGCAACTCGCTCAAGTCGGTCACCGTTGGTTGGAGCTGCTGCACCGTCATCATGGACGTCAGACTCGCCGTGTAGCTCGACGTCAATATCAGCACCACGAACACCCAAATGATCACCGACATCCTCGATAGATTGCTCTTTATCTTCTCCTCTGGATCAATACAAGCAGCACACATGAACAGAGATGCACAAATTACGTGTACTAATGATACACAGGAAGATGTGGGTCTTTCATACTATGAGCAAACACGAGAATGGAGAACGTGAAGTAGAAGATGGTTCCCATCTGCTCAGACGTCGTGACGCCGAACTCCTCGTTGTCACGGTGCTCGATCACCCACACCACGAATGCTGTGAACACGAATAAAGCCAAGCTTCCAAACCAGAGATCCATTGTCAGAGGCTCCAAAAAGATCCATGCATTTTTTTTCTTGTCTTGCTTCACGGGAACCACCATGGACACCCCCGACTCAGTATAAGGCAAAGTGAAGTCGACGAACTGTGTCCGGTTAGATATGATCGTCGTGTCGCCCACCACTGCGTCAAAGTTCTGATCATGGCAAGATGAACAAAAAAAAAATAGTCTCAGCATATGTTAAGGTTTATGTAAAAATTTAAGAAACCTTTAGGAACTAGAAACGTACCTTGAGGTAAACTTGGTAAACCAAATTGTCGTACGAGGAAGATGAATCGTAGGCATAGTAATCGAATGCGAGGGAGAAAGGCAACTGGTCGACGACGGCCTGGAAGACATCGATGCAGTAGCCGGAGGGATTCGTCTTGTTGTTTTCATCAACGCGGTCGACTGCCACGAACTGCTTGAAACCATTCTTGACTCCGATACGAAGCCTCTTCCCGTTAACCTGTGGCTCCCATCCCCTCGGCACGCCCTGCAAGTCACCTGGCCATATTATGTTCTTTAAACCAGTGGTGCCGTTGCCTGAGGGGTTCAGATCCTTCTTTAAACCATTTTCCGGCGACCAAAAACCAATACGCCTCCTCCAGCTCTTCCCGATGATGTTGACTATCTCGTAAACTGACGACTGGAGTTGACCATCGACAAGCCGGAACTCGCCGGCCAAGCCCTTGAAGTTGGTCTTAGATATCGCGCGCAGCAGCGCTGGGCCGGTACGTGACACGCCGACTCGGCCGAGATCGGTGGAGTTATTGGCTGGAGATGATGGTGCTGCGAAGCCGGAGTCAACAAGTTTCACTGCTTCGACAGCCATAGCGAGCGCCCAAGTCGTATCGTATGCCCGCCACTGGAACACGGTCGGCTCTTCCAATGGGTCAACGGGGTTGTCCTGAGCGAAACGGGCTCTAAAACGGGCCGAGAAGTTGACGATCTCCGGCGTCGTTTGCACGTAAGGATACACCCCGATCACGCCCTCCATCGCACTGACGACCTCGGGACTCAGTATGCTGAGGACGTCGGTCAGGCCGTCTCCGGCAATCCACACGAAGCCTTGTTCCATAAGGCCGAGTTTTTTGGCGCGCAGGAAGAGGCGAGAGCCCATGGGGGGCAACATGTGCACGATGAACACCTTGGTCTGCATGCTCACGAGCTTGTATAGCTCGACGTCGAGACGATGGTCGGTGACCAAGGTGGGGATGACGCTGCGGTAAGTGACGCGAGCGTCCACGGCCTGCAACGCATCGATGAGGAAGGGGATGATGCCGGAGCCGTACCCCGAGTCCTCGTAGACGAGCACGACCTCGCGCCAGGCATAGTTCTGCATGACGGCGGCGATGGCCACAACTTGGGAGGAGTCAGTGAAGGTGGTGCGAACGAAGTAGGGAGTGCGAGCAGCCGAGAGCATAGGACTGGTGGCCGAGAAGGAGACGACGGGGACGTGCGCCTTGCTTCCCAGATCGAGCACGAAGTCGGTCTCCATCGACGTCTGTGGTCCTATGATGGCCTTCACTTGGATGTTCTTCACCAAGTCCAAAGCTGTAAACAGTGGAAGATGTTAACTAGTTACAACTACTCGTAGCTTTAATTTACTGAAAACAAAAAAAAGTTACTGCCGTTATCTTAAGCTATCAAAAGGTTAATTTATGTCTCATTCTATTATAATTGCGTGTCCGAATTCTTTAGATTACAAGTAGCCGGTCCACAGATGAGACCTTATGACATTTCTAAGATTTCTTATTCGCCTGCACTGCAAAGGGGTTTACTGGTGGATGAATGAAACAGGAATTTGGAGCAGCCAGTAAAGCCACTTGGAGCCTGGAGCTTAATTAAGCTCCAGTTAAGGGTTGACTCGATCTAGAAGGAAGCTTCTTGGAATGGACATAGAGAGAGACCTTTGGGCTTTTGGTTACACAATGATCCAAACTATTTGACATAGACAAGAACTCCAAGACCTAGACATGCACGTCATACAAAAGCTTAAACTAAAAGGCCGGTAACGTAGCGGCGTCACAACATCAATTTGGAAGGTAATGGTGTAGTTTTAAAGTCACTGCAGACAAGAACAAGTACCACCGTCGCTGTCGGCATTGTTGGAGTTGGCGAATACTTCAGAGCCTCTTGTTTCTCACATCGGGTATGCCCACGTGAGCTTAGGGGAACTTAAGTATTACCCAATGACATCTAACCCCTACGCGCGGAAAGGGGGAGTTCGGGGGGTACCGCCCCCCGACGGGGGTTCCGCTGCCCGGTCAAAAGGATGGAGATTAAGAGATTTACTATTTGTTAGGGTTTTGTTAAGGGTGGAGATTAATAGATTTACTATTTGTTAGGATTAAGAGATTTACTATTTATTCGGGTTTGAGTTTTTATTTAAGCTGACCCGTATGGTGAAGATTAAGAGATTTACTATTTGTTATGATTTTAGACCCATATATATATATATTGCTCTTATTTCAGACTTGATGTTGAGCGGTTGTAACGAAAAACAAGAATATAGTGAAATCTCTTTGCAGGACGTAGCCCTTTCAAAAGAGTGAACCTGGGTAAATTTGTGTGTGTTCTCTATTTTTCTGTGTTTTCTCTCTATGATCTTCTACTTGTTCTCGAATTTTTCCATCGGTCATGCCATATATATATATATATTCGAATTTTCCATCAGTCATGCCATATATATATATATATATATATATATATAAACAAGAACACTGCCTATACATATTTATCCTTGACTTCTAGGTGTTGCCATTAATGCAGTTAGAGAGGTAAGTACAGAGGTCCACGCAGGGTCGGATTTTTAACTCTAAGATATGCCAATGATCCATGAACAGATTGTCCTTAATTCTGGCTTGCAGAAGGGTGCTTGAAAAATCGAGAAAACAATTATCATATGTAAATTGTAAGCTCTATATAATTGAGTGGAATGCATGCAACTGACAGAAGAACCATCTGCTATTCGTTTCATATAAAGTTAGAAGGGATCAAGGAAGTACAGTTGTTACCTGCGGAAGCTGCACCAACAACGTCGGTCTCCGAGTCCTTGAAGTGTAGAGCAATCCTCGTGCTGTAGTTTCCATGCGCCTTGTAGAAGTCCTCGGCGGCCATGATGATGCTCGTGCGGCACCTCTTCCCTGACAGGGACCCCAGGTCGAGGATCACCCCGACGTCGACCGGCGACGTCGCCGCCGCTGTGTTCTGAGCTGAAGCCACCGACGAGAAGGAGCAAAGCAACAAGAAAGCAGAAGCGAGGAAGGCTGCAGGAGTCGTTCCTGCCCCCATGCTGCTGCCATGCATCGATCCACCACCCCCCACACGCAACGTATTGGCGATGACGAGACTACTACTACTACTACTACCACTCCATGCGCTCAACTCCTCGTACCTCTTTTGCTTCAAGGCCAAAATCGATCAGAAGGGACAGGAATGAAGGTATCTTATAAGTTAACGAACTTTGCGTGTGGGGTCCTTTCAATTTTTGGGAAGGAAGAAGGAGAGCATGTGACGTCGTGTTTCACTCCTTAGTCCTTAGACGAAGACACCAAACTGATAGAGAAGTTAACGAACTTTATTTTTTGGATTACAAAGGCAAAAAAACTTATGAAAGAAATAAATAAAATAAAATAACAATAATAATAATAATAATCATAATAATAATAATAATAATAATAATAATAATAATAATAATAATCAAGGTTGGTTGGCCGAGGCTATGTCCTCGGATTCGATTCCTAAAAATATTATTTTGATCAGGATTTTTTTTATCGCATTCTTCCGAATATTGAATTAGTCATGTGCTAATAATTTTAAAAATGTGCTAATAATTTTAAAAATAATAAGGTTATATTCGTAGATCTAAGAAAATAAAAGAATATATACATTATTTCTGTAATGAAAAGTTAAATTCGAAAGATGAATCGAAGTCTTATTTCTGTAATTTCTTTGTTTGTCCAAATTGACTGGCACAATGAATTAATTAAATCGTATTTCTAGGTTGATAACTTCCTTTTCAAATTTTAAAGCGGTTCATTTAACTAGGATTTACTTTTTGAATTAGTGAGGTCTGAACTAATTTCTCAGCCCGGTTACTTATCTAAAAAGAAACTAATTTTTTGGGATACATATATATATATATATATGTATTTATAATACCATTGAGGACGACTTGAATTTGGTTCGGAATTAGTATCTCGTCCTGACGCCTGAATCCTGCGAAATGATTTGAATAGTTTTCACCAAAATGAATGCAAGTACGAGAGAAAATAAGAGGGTATTATCCATTAGTTAATTGGGTTATTTTTTTTTCAGCTGAAGAATGAAAATTTTTATTAAACGATCTTAATCTACTGATGTAATTTTGTCCCATATGAATAAAGTTGGATGAGAGCACCTGGCTCTCGTCCTTTACCTTCTCAAAAAAAAAATGCAAGAAAAAAAATGAAAGAATGATGCTCATCCAAAGAAACCATATAAAAAGGGAAAATAATGCAAGAACGGTTCTCACCCAAATAAATGCAAGAATGGTGCACTAGTCAAGTTTAAGTTCTGCAACTAGTTAGAGTTAGACAAATTATTCCATCCGAAAATAAATGTTGAACACGACTTTTTGTTCTGAGTTATTAACTATCTTCTCTCAACTTTCAATTTTTAATTAATCTATGGTCGGCCAACCCTTTTATTTTTTTTTTTCATTTATTGTCATTCTAAAAGGACACAATTGAATATTTTAATGCAACAATTATTGATGTTCAAGCTTTTCTATGCAATTTTTTTTTTAAATTTACACTATGAAATAAGAGGTCTATAAGTTGAAATGACAAATATGATCCATTGAAGTGTATTATGCACGCATTTGGGTTGCACACTACTACATTATCACATATTGCATAGTCCTTTTTATCTTTAGGATATTCTTTTATTGTCATTTATCTTAAATTATTCTTTTAAAGCATCTCATTCCTCAATTGAAGGAAATGCTACTCTAAGGCATTTGAGAACAGTAATATCGATAATATAGTTCAAAAGTCGATGCAAGATCGATAGCTTGATATTTAAGTACTTTCATTCAAATTTATATTAACTATTTTTTGATAATTATGAACTCAATTATATCTTTATTTTATAAATAAAAAATAAAAAAAATGAGCACAATATTTTAATTATTAACGTTAGAGTTTCACTAGAATTCTTATAGAAATTTAAATTTGAAGTGAGAATTTGTAACTTATTTGTTTAAGACTTTATTTTTCTATTTAATTAGTATTTTATTTATATCTAAGATTTGAAATTTCTTAATTGATGTAGGGGTTTGAGATTCGAAAAACTACAAATAAGAGGAGATATAATCTCATTGTCCCCGACTATAATATCTATTTGTTATCCATAAGGAGAAACCTCATATGATACTTGTCACCCATTTGAAGCCCGATGGAGGGTCACAGGGGCAGCGAGGTCCATGATGATACTCCAGCAGGCAAAGGAAGCATCAATTATAACTTCATGAGGATAAATTTTAGAGCGAGAGGGCAAATCATCGATATAGGCAAGGTGTTGCATAAACATGCGCGCGTAAATATGTGTTGCCACACAAACATGCACCACCGTGGATGTATGTGATGTTGCACAAGTGGGCGCACAAAGTCGTGCGATGGTGCATATGCATGAGCACCGCCACACAAGGTGGGCGCGCATAGTCGTGCACACCACACAGACAATGTGTCGATCTCATGGGCGTGTGTTGTCGCATAGGCAGGTGTGTGCGTCACGGGGCGTTTGTGCGAAAACAGCCACATGCGACGTGTAGACGAGCGGGACGTCTAGACAAGTCTGAATGTTTTGAGTTTGTGAGCGGCGGAAGCATGGGGCATGACGAGGCCATGGAGCGGTGTCGTGCAGAGGGTCTTGCTTGGAGTGTCAAGATGGGCGATTAGTAGTGCTTGTGTGGCAGCACTTGAGTAGAAGATAGGCACTCGAGCGGACACATCTTCGATAGGACACAGAGTTGATGCGGCAACACTTGTGCGTGCACTTGACAGGAGGGTGACGCTGGAGTGTGCATTGTGTGGATGTCTGTGAGTGTACCACAGAAATTATCCATGACATTCTCCCCACCAAATTTGGTGACGTCCCTAGCGCCATTAATCTGAACTTTGCTTGTCGGTTGGTCGTTTGGCATCATCTTGTTTGCTTGGACTTCGCCAGATGTCTCTCCATCTGCCAAGATTCTTTCAATGTCGGCTTCGTTCGGCTTGGTGTGTTGGGAGTTTGCTCCAACTCCATGGCATCTTCTTCGCAGTCCCCAATGGAAGACGGGGGTGTTGTTGAAAGCTTCGTGGAAGTTCCAATTTGTATGCCGCTTTGCCCACCTTCTTCACGATGTGGAATGGGCCTTGGAAGCGGCAATGTTTTCCTCGTGATGTGTCGCCCTTTCCTTGAGGTTGGCAGGGCAATTTCACTTGGACAAATTCACCCACTTTTGCAGTTTCAGGATCCTTTGGCTTCATAGGAGTTGGTCGAGGGCGCGCTTCGAGACATGCCACCAACATATATGGCCTTGCCTCGATCCTTAAATCCTGGGGGCAGAGCCACAGTTGAAGACTTTGAGTCGCCTAATTTCGATGTTGGGCATTTGGGAATCCATTGAAATGTTGGCGATTTCTCTGGGAACGATTGTGACGTCCCAAGGATGCGTTACATGGATGAGAGTGTTTTGGATGTAGCGCTCTTTCCCCACCAGAGAGGGACAACACATGAGCTCCTTGTGTCATTAATCACCAAGGAGTTTGTGAGTGGCTCGATCGAATCAGCGATGCGGTCGAGGGAGTTCAGTCCCACCACGAGGTCATGGTCATCCATTGGGATGATGGTCAGGTTTGCATCCCCTGACCATTTACCAAGACACACCGGAATATCTCTGGCGATGTTTGAGGTCAACACAGCGCAGGAGTTCACCGCCTTGAACTTTGTCGGTCTGTCGAGAGTGGAAGATTGATCCTCTTGGGGGTAGTCTCAGAGATGAAGAAGTAGAAAGCTCTAGTATCGATGAGGTCCTCGAGTTTCTTCCCGTTCACCGTCAGTTTGGTGAAGAGAAGACCTCCTTGGTTGGGCATCGATGAACTCGACACGAAATTGAGGACATGCATGATTCCCAAGCACTTGGGCGACATGGGATGCTCCTCCTCTTCCAAAATTCCAACAACGACCATGGCGTTAGGTGGGAAGCTTTGGACAGTCTCGCGTCCAATGTGCTCCGTCGTAGATGTATCAAGGACTTGGCACCTTAGGCTTCAGTTTGTCCTGGTTGAATGACTTCTTTCCAAGTGGTGTCTTGTTGTGATCCAGCTTAGGCTTCGGTTTGTCCTGGTTGAATGACTTCTTTCCAGGTGGTGTCTTGTTGTGATCATTATGATGGGGGTTTGGCTTCCGCCCATTTGACGATTGCGAGTCATCTCCCCCACTAATACCCTTGCCACGCAGTTTTGATGGCGTTTGTCATGAGTCTAGATACTCCGTGAGAGCTGCGACGGCAGCCAACAGGGAGCAAGGTTGGTGCAGTGTTGACGATTCAACTCCATGCGAGCCTATGGCTTAAGCCCGTTGTCGAATCCTACTCGGAGAATTTACTCGTCAACTCGGGGATTCTGAAAGCGTAGCTTGAAAAACTCCTTAGCTTACTCCTTCAAAGATATCTTTTGTTGGAGATGGAACAACGTCATGTTCGCCTCCATGTCCGTGTTTGCGGAGCATAAGTGAGCGGTGAGTGACTCACTGAATTCTTCCTACGTCTCGATCTGGTCCATGTCTCCACGGTCGACGTCCTCGCAAATGCAGCGCCACTGGAGGTTGACTGCATCTTGCAAGAAGAAGAATGCGTTGAGTATCATCCTCTCTTCCGATGTAATGCCCTGGGCTTCCAAGTAGTGCCAAACATTTCAAAGGAATTCCTTGATTTTCTTGGCAATCGTTTACCTTTGTAGGAACGCGACCTCGAAACGTCGATGGGTCGTCGATCGTGGGAGGTATTGGCGCCAATCCCATGACCGCTTGTTGAGCGGCGTTCGAGCAACTTCAGCTTGTTGTCAAACTCCTCCCTGAGTGCGTCTCGCATGACCACCAATTGGTCGTTCATCGATTGCTTCAGGTTCATGATCGTCACCTCTATGGTATCCACATGGGCGTTGAGCAGACGACTTCGCTTTGCACATTCTGGATGCCAAGCGATTCTTGGTAGATGATGTGATCCTTGAGCATTTTCATCTTCATGGCTAGCCGGGCTAGCAGATTTTCCAAGGCGAACAGGGCGTCCTTAGACCTCGTGCGGCCACGCTCCGAGGCGAGCGACACATGAGCTTTTCTTGCTTCTCTGGGTCATTCAGCACGTCTGAATTGGAACTCATTGTTGCAGTATAGAGCGATCCCAGGAAAGTCGCTCTAATACCACTTGTCACAGGGCGTTTATGCAGACATGACATATGCGGTGTCTAGACAAGCATGACGTCTTGACGATCTTGAATGAGTGAGTTTTGAGTTTGTGAGCAGCGAAAGTCTTGGGGCACGACAAGGCCGCGGAGCGGTGTCGTGTAGGGGGTCTTGCACGGATCATCAAGACAGACTCTTGGCAGCGCTTGAGTGGCACTTGGCAGTCACTCGAGCGAGCACTTCTCCAATAGGACATGGAGTTGATACGACGGCGCTTGAGCGGTACTTGACGGGCGATGACGCTGTAGTGTGCATTGCTCGAGGTTTGAGAGGGCCACAAAAATCACTCGTAACACGTGCAGTGTGGCAACGCGATGCCGCATAACAGGGCTCCGCCGCACGAGGAGGGCTATAGAGTTCGGCGATCACGCCGTGCAGGTGGTTGCATATGGACACACCGAGTAAGATGAATCTACGGACGAGCTAGGCGAGCAGGGGCGGACCCACATATATCTCGGGGGGGCCACGCCCCCCCCCCCAACTTTTCGGTATATAAAATATATATATACGTATATACTAGTAGTTATAATCAATAAATAAATTAAATATTAACAAATGATCACAATTAGCTAACTGGCATAGTGAANCGCCCCCCCCCCCCAACTTTTCGGTATATAAAATATATATATACGTATATACTAGTAGTTATAATCAATAAATAAATTAAATATTAACAAATGATCACAATTAGCTAACTGGCATAGTGAATAGGTGGTTTTGACAAGCATCTAGAGGTCTAGAGTTCAAATTCAAGCCCCTCCCATATTTTTTTTTAATTTATTATTATATATTTTGGCCCCCCCAACATTTTGGCCCCCCTATCTTTTCTTCCTGGGTCCGTCCCTGTAGGCGAGCCACATCAATCTTAACCTGCAGGTGAATCTCATCCATATGAACCTCGAGCGAGGAGGTAAAACGATATATATTTGTAGATAAGCGGATCATGAAAGTTGTACTTATCTAAATCTGTTGATAGAGTATGACAATTATATAGTCATAGGAGGAATTCAAGTCGTAGAAGAGATTTGTTAGAGTTTGACTAGATTTTTTTTATGAATGTGGTGCACATATTAGTTGTCAAATAAATATAATTATGATTACTATATCTAAGTTAGACTATTAAGTAGTAAAAATATAGTCAATTTTTCAATAATTGCTTGACAAAAGTATCTTATTACTTGAATCAATTATTTGTAAGTTGCAAGAAAACGAGTTTTTGTGACCATATCTAGAAGGAATTACATAAAGGTTTGAATGTGTCTCTAGTGACTCCAAAGTTCAATTTGTTATTGAGCACAAGTTTTTTTCTTTAACTAGGCATACAAAGATAAGTTGTATGAGGATGAAAGAAACTTGGGTCAAACATGCTGAGTTAATATGATGCCTCCGCCAATGGAACTTGACAGTGAAATCTTTAGTGTTGAGCGAAAAAGCGAAAGTTTTGTTTTCTTTCAATCATGCAAGAAATAAAATCGGACGACTTAATTATCTTGATTTCATAAGTGGAAAAATATTGTGAATCGTATAAAATATGTGGAAACCGGAAGCGATAGATGTGGAATGGATGTTACTTTTGCTTTCACAGGAATAGGAACTGGAATCGCACGATGTGATGTGGTGGTTTATTAGTCCGCATGAACACATATTTATTAATTTGAATAATAAGAACACTATTCGATCTGATGTTTAGTTATGTTGAATAGACGAATGCTTGGAGGACTATGAATTATCCTGGAAATTGACAATAAATGAAGCTATTTATACAGAATTTAATTTTGCAGGATACCAGCATGCAATTGCTTGATAAGTTTGGCAGCCAATATTTTTGTTTTTTTATTCATCAGGAACTTCGTTCAATGTTCAAAAATATTAGCATATAACTAATTTATAATTAAAATAAAAAGTAAAATAATATTATTATGATCAAATTGATATTTTCAAAAGTTATACTCAGTCTAATAACCCTCTTTTTGTTTCTTTTACTATGACTTTGATTACATCTGAAGCTTGAGTTAAAAAAATTGTAAAGTCCATTTAGTTTGAGTAACAACTATTTTATTTTATTTTATTTTTATTTTTGCATAATGATAAATTAGGGATCCTTTTGAGAATTTAATAAATTTTTTGACGTTTTAAAAATTGTACTAATACTTTTTTTTCCAAATAGTGTCTTACTATACTTTTTTCCAAGATAAAAAAATCTTTTAAGTTATTTCTTAATATTTCTAAATATGTTATAACTAAAGAAATAAAGAAGAGGAAGGAGACAGAAATATTGCAATAAAACAAAAATAAGAATAGATAATTATTTTTACGATATATTTTAACTAACATGTCATATTTTTATCCAATAAAATTAATATCAAACACATATTTTTATAAAATAATTCGTCATAAATAAATATTTAAAAATTACACAGCATCTACATAGATCCTAAATATTAATTAAACTCCGCCCCAAAGCAATCCGACGCAAATAAAATTTAATATTTGGTGCGATATCATGCATGAGGTCCGACGATTACATATGACAACCATCTTCAAAATTTTAATATGAATTGTTTATAACCTCATCTACTCTTGTGACAATCGTCAATTTGATAAAGATTTATTTTCGTCGCACTCGTCCGAATGAAACATCGAATTAGTCGAGTACTAATAATTATGGACACCGATGAAATTTATCAAAAAAAAAAATAGTCATTCTTGGCAGATCAAAAATTCCGTGGCGCTGTGACCTTTTGGGCATTAAATTTAACGACTCTTCATCATTTTCTATTAATATAATATTTAATTTAATTTTAGATCAACAGGTCGATTAATTTATATTAGGGGAAAAGGCCATTAATTATCTATTACTTAAAAAGTCCTTGCGGTACTTACGCAAAATTGCCAAAAGTTCTATCCAAATTTGCTAACTAATCAGCTGTTATTTCTTGAATACATGTTTAATTTAGAAATGCTCAAAAAGACTAAAGAATTCCATATGATTAATATAATATTCGTGAGCCTTACCCAATTTATAACTTATAATTTTATCTTATTTTTATATTATCATCATAATATTCAAAGCTTAATTTAAATTAATTTATATAGGCCAGATCATATATCTATTTATAATCGATAAAGTTCTTCCTAATATACAACAAATTAGCCCCACTTTGGTTGACATTGAATATGAATCAGGAAGTGTTTCATGCACGTACCTTTTCTGGTCTATAGGACGTCTTTCAGCCATTTGAAAGAATCTCCGCCAATTCATTAGCTGACTTATATTTCAAGATCCACGAATGCTTTTTGTCCTTGATTCAATTTTTAAAATTATTAATTTGATCAGAAAAAAAATTATATTATTTTTTTATTTCAATTCTGAATTAGTTAAATACTATAATTTTATATATCGAAGATTTCAAATGGATAAAAAAAATTCAACTATAATACTACGCCAACGTGATTCTCGAAAGGGGCATAGTTGTAAAAGGTCTTGAACCTTTTTTTTTTTAATAAAATCTTGGAAGTTTTCTGAAAGTGAATGCTGAACTTTTTGGGTATTTCCAATTGAGCTCTGATGTGGAACAATTCAAATGCTGCGAAACAATTATCTATGTTTTGGATTCTACGACTTTAAGGGTTAACTCTTTTTACATACTTTTTTTTCTTTTCAATGTGACCAACTGATCATCATATTCAAAGGATTAATAGATTTACTAATACATAAAATGCACATTTAGTTCAGTATTATTAAATTTTCTATTTTTCCCACTCTTTTTAAGTTCATCTATATTATTTATTGTCCCCTCGATACCTTGAGACAAGAACCAAAACTGCAAACGACCATACGACGACCACAAACTTGGCACAGAATCTTTTCACTTGTATCCCTAAAATCAAACTGAACAAAGTTAAAAGTGTTCAGTTGTTATGAACACATGTACCACAAGCACTTAACTGTGAGCATAGACAAGTGTTGAGAAGGAGAAGTAGAAGACGGTTCCAAATTGTCTAGAAGTAGAGCCTTGGAATTCTTCATTGATTGGATCTCATGTGAAAACAATGGCAAATAAGCTTGCCAGCCAGAGGTCCATTTTGAATGGCTTCAGGAAGATCCATCCATCCACTTCTTCAAACCTTTCAGCTTTAACAATCATTACCACTCCTGATTCAGTGTAGGGTGTCGTGAAATCCATCTTGCACCCTTATCGATGACATTCATGATTTCATATGTGAAAACTGAGGACATTAACCTGTGTCCCCAGGATAGCCCTGAGAAGATCTGAGCTGACAACTGAGATATCTAATTCATCAAATATACCTGAACCAGTTTTGTTCCCAGGTTTAGATTTATTAAAACTTCCAATACCAACCTTCTCTGCAGCCATTGCTAGCGACCACACTGTGTCATATGCCAGTAGTACATAATGTTCAGCTGTGCATTCAGCGCATCTGGAGCATGAATCTTCTTTTCCATTCAACTGTGAACTTGTCAAGTGTGAAAGAAAAAGGAGAGGAAAAGTAGGGTTTTGTCTATACGGTTGGGGACTCCTTGCACGCGTCCGTGACCATTTATAGCGACCGTATGCATCGCTGCACTCCGTCCCCGTCAAACGGTCATTTCGACGACTCCAACAGTCATCTCATAATGATGACCATCATGATCTCCATAATAATCATAATGATTCATAATGACCATAACGGTCACATATTATAATATTTTCCACTTGACCGTCGTGGTCATTATATATTAGCACTAACACTATCCGTGAGTAGTCTAATTGGAGATCATGTCTCGAAGTTTCACTATCTGTGAATACTCCGCACTGACTCAGACACTCCTGTATCTCATCAAGCCCACATGCTTGATGAAAGTACCGACTGAAATTCTCTTTTTAAAAAAACCAGCTAACATATCACTCGTAGACACGTAGGTCACAATCATTTTCTTCTTATCAACTATATCATGAATATAGTGATACTCAATCTCAATATGTTTCCTTTTTGAACTATTGGCTCGCATCTTGACTATCACAATACATCGGTAATGATCCTCTAACCAGATCGAGCACCTAGTTCTAAAAGAAAACGCCTGAGCCATACACCATGGGTGGTTGCTATATTAAAAGTAACATACTCAGCCTCATGTGTGTGTCTAGCCACACATCTCTGTTTCTTGCTTCCCCAAGAAATAACTGCACCACCTAGAAGGAACAAGTGACTTGATGTAGACTTGTGATCGTCTATATCATCGTCGAAGACTACATCCGAATACCCTACTACTTCGAGTGTATCAGCTTGGTATGTCAATCTCAGTTGTACCATGCCCTTCAGATATCATAATATCCTCGTAATGACTTCCCAATGAGCCTTACCAAGATTACTTTGAAATCTGCTAACTAAACTTATCGCGTAAGCCAAATTGGATCTCGTACAGAACATCGCATACATTAGGTTGCTCACTGCTTCTGCATAAGGCTCACTCAAAGGTTCTTTCCCTGCATTGGGACACTGACTCTTGCTCAGCCTCTTCTCAACCACAAGTGGTGTTGGTGCGGGACTGCTATTGTGCATCCCGAACCTCCTCAGTATCTTATTATTGTATTGTTCATAACTTAAACTTAAGCTCCTTGAGTTTCTTCTGTCATGACTGATTTGAATATCCATTACATATGAGGCATCACTCATGTCTGTCCTTTCAAATTATTTGCTCAATTTATCCTTGATCTTATTGAGCAGCTCTACATCATTCTCGGCAAGCAGTATATCATCTACATATAGTGACAATATCACAAAACTACTCACACTCTTCTTGATGTAGATACAATGATCCAATTTGTTTATCTTGAAACCAAATTGGACTATCGTCTCATTTGAATCTCAAGTACCATTGTTTAAATGATTACTTTAAGCCATATAATAATTTTTGGAGTTTCTAAACTTTAGTCTCTTGACCTTTCACCTAGAACCCTTCAGGTTGTGCATATATATGTCTCCATTCAAAAATAATGTATTGACATCCATTTGGAACAACTCCAAATTTATATATGCTAATGTCGCTAAGACCGTCCGAACCAACGCAAACTTAGTCACTAGAGAATAGGTCTCCTGAAAATTTATCCCGTTTTGCTGAGTATAATCTTCGGCAACCAATCTCGCTATGTGTCTTTGAAGAGAACTATTAGCTCGATAGTGTCTCTTGAATACTCATTTACATCCAATGGGTTGTCTTCCATCTGGAAATTCACATTATGCCCACACTCCGTTGTGAATCGAGTCAAATTCAACTTTCATGACAATCGTCCATGACTCCAATTCACTAGAAGTCATCGCTTCTTTTAGGGTGGTAGGATTTGCACTATCCTCTATCTCAATATCAATAGAGTAACACGACGCACTTGTACAATACATAATCATCCAAATGTGCGGGTGTTATCCATGGGTGCGTGGTGCCGATTATACTTGTGGAACTACCATGTTCCACTTCATCCAAGGGTATCTCGTTGGGAGGTGAAGCATCAACTCCCACCGTTGGATAGTACAATGGATCACCTGAGTTGTCTCCATCATCTCTTAAAATAGTGAGAGGATCATCATCCCCATTGTCCTGCTCCTTTTCATTCTCATTAAAGACAACACCACGACTCTTTGTGAGACCTTTTTCCTGATGGAAAAATATGTACCCTTTGGATTGTTCATTATATCCAATAAGACTACACGTTTATGCCATCTACTCCAGCTTGTCCCTGAGCTAACATAAACTGACTAGGAATTAACACGTCTTCTAATCTGATTTGTCCCTTAGTTGACTAGGAATCAACATGTGCGTCTTACATCCCCACTTACCATAGCTATACACATATGACTGCGTGGTCCTTTGTGTTGTATATGTTGTCTCTGAAAATAATAATAGAAAAGACAATGCAAATATAAGGGATACACACATGTAAAAACAACTTAGGAAAATCCCATAATGATTAAATGAGTTATTTATCACATGCTTGATAAATTGAAGATAGGTAGATCCCCTACTATAAACAACATAATTGGGCACTAACTGATAAGACTAATAAGTTTTTTTGCCACTTTTAGGGATGACCCATCTTGGGCTTGTTGCCATTTCACAACTCGTATAGCATTAATCTTGCGGACTTAGTGGGAATTCTGATTTGTATGTAACTCACAGTCATCAAAGCCTCACCCCAAAAGTACTTTGGCATATCCGAGTGGGATAACATACATCTCACTGCATTCATTAGGATTCATTCTTTCTCTCTGCCACATATCTTATTATGGCATATACAACAACGTAGTCTACCTACGTATGCCTATAAAATGCAGTAGCTCTCAAATTCCCGGGAGGTAACTCTCCTCCTTTGATAGTCCTCAGGTACACTAAAGGTCTTTCTAACTTCTTCTCAGCTTGTGCCTTATACCTCTTGAAAGTCTCAAATATTTTTTTACTTATGCTTTAAGAGGTATACATAACAACATCTAGAGCAGTCGTCAATGAGCGTAATAAAGTACTCTTTACTCTTGTAAGTAGGAACATTGAATGGTCCATAAATATCTAAATGAACTAATTCCAATAACTCAATTGACCTTGTCCCCACAGAAATCAAGGTCCTCGTCACTTTCCTGGCCAAGCAATGCTCACATGGCATTGTCCTTATGCCAAAAATGTTGGACACTAAGTTCATATTTGTTCCATTTTCGAGTTTTCTAGATGTCCTAACCTCATAGTAAGATAGATAACATAGACTATACTCAGAAGAGTCTTTTATTAAATTCAGGCAGAACATGCCATGATCGGGCACATGCCTTCCGGATACACGTTATTATTTTTGCCTATCATGACCCAACTACTATAGAGCCTAACTTCAAAGTTCTTTTTGCAAAAAAAAGACATGAACATAAATCAACTTGTGTCTCACTCCAGAGACATACGACATATACTTGAGTATCACTAAGCTGTCACCTAGATCCAGCTTGTACTCATCAGTACCCTCAACATCGAGGTATGTGTTTTTGCACATATATGTCATTTGTTCCTGTTTTGCCAACTCTTTGAAGTTTATAAGACCCTCTTTGGTTTTACAATGTGGTGAGTCACATCCGAGTCGATCTACCACTCATTTGAGGTCCTTTGTCATCGTTTTGCATTCCACCACGATGGTGAAATAGAACTTGTTGGTGCCCATAACTTTTCCTTGTCTTCCGCATCCTTGACCTTCGCTCGGTGGGCTTTTGTTCCTATCTCGTCCAAATCTATGAGATAGTTGGTCTTGAAATTTTCAAACTTTTCAAATCATGACAAGCCCCTCTTGGAACTTTGTGTCCTAACTTGAGTTTTGGACTACTTCTAAATATGGCTAAAGGTTGGCCTGACTTACTTTCAATAGTGCATAGCATGAGTCTCTTCCTCCTACACTTCAACAACTTTCTCCACGTCGAAGATATCAATCTTCTTCTTTCTCTTGTCCATGTCTTGCTCAATGGCCAATATGGAGGACAGTTCAACAATCATTTTGATCGACTCGTTCACCCGAATAGTCGTCATTTCAAAAGCAGGCGGGAGACTATATAACACCAAGATGATCAGACACATTTTTGTCTGACTTATAAGTTCTTCGCTATTACAATTATTTTGTTCACATGATCAGACACATTTGTCCGACTCCATTTACATGTGCTATATTTGTACAATAGCAATTGTACATTCATGTCCCTTTTAGACACATACTTTCTTTTAGAGCTTTCCAAAGCTCATAGGCGCTTTTTAGGTGTTCCAATGTACCACCTAGCTCAAAAGCTAATTATTAAGATAACATCTTATTCAAATTTTTCAAAAAAAATATAATTAAAAAGTGATAAGTTTTAATTCTTTATCAGGAACAGTCTTAAATATCTGAATAATATTTGCGGTAACTATTATTTAATCAAGTATTATATATTTTCGGAAATAGAACTTTTTTTAACGATTGTGTACTTTAAACAAGTTTTTTCTTATGAATTAATTTCCACAAGCGATAATTTTAATAAATTTTAATTAATTTGAATTAATTTCCACAAGCGATTTCAACGTTGTTATAACTTGTAAGCTAATATCACGACAGTAATCAGATATCATAAGAAGACAATAATATTTCGACAATTGGGAAATTAATTCGTGTAGATGTGATAAGGGTGGACGGTTAGAATAGGATGTTGTTCATCTTCTCTAACCGTCTAGGTTATCGTTCACCGATGATAGACGCGATATCGCTCCAGATCCTGAGACACGAACATGACGAGGTTGCAGACAAGCGCGGAGCGTGGTTGTGGTGAGGAAGAAAGAGATGCCTATGCAGTTCTCTTGCGCGCGCCGGAGAGGTCGTGGATCATGCTCACTAATGGAGTATCCGGCCACCCATTGGCCGAATTTGTTGGGGAAAGAAACTCTTGTCCGGTCGGTGCTGTAGAAGAAGCAGCGGAGAAGACGAGCGGGTGTGTGCCGTAATTCGGACGATGGAAGATCCGTTGGGGTAAGCTTTGATACTAGTGAAAGAAAAAGGAGAGAGAAAAGTAGGGTTCTGCCTACACGGTTGGGGATCCTTGCACGTGTTCGTGACCATTTATAGCGGTCGTATGTGATGCGAAAAATCACACGCTAAAACTTCAGCAAGTATACTGGTCGCACAAGTAATAAAGAGATGAGTAGAGTGTCGAACCCACGAGGATTGATGAATTTTAAAATAAAAAATTTTATCTTGAAATCTGATTTAAGATTTGCAATGAATTAGAAAAGAGATAAGATAAGATAAGATGAGAAAAATAAGAAGAAAAGATAAAAGATAAAATAAAAAATAAAAAATAAAAAGATAAAAAGATTTAGTTTGTTAGGATTAAAATTCTGTTTCACCAATATTATCTTTTAGATTTATTTAATTAATGTGTTTTAATATTAGATTGTGGAAGAATTGATTTAAATTTATAAGACTCCGAAAACAGATGACTTATCTATCTTAATTTTAAATTAATCAGGAGTACGTGAAAACGTTAAACCTAAAATTAATTAAAATCAAAATACAGTAAAATCCAATCCTAAATTGCTAGGCCTCTCTCGAGTGAATAGCAACCCACAACTTATGAATTCTGAAAACAGATAGACATAAAACTTTGGATTTAATAATCAAAACACTTGAAAACAGTCGAACAGAAATACGCCAGGAAAACGACTCCCGTTGGCCAAAACGGACCGCGTCCGGGCAGATGAAAACACAACTCTTTTATGATGAGAGAGAACACGATCGAGTCCTGAATAAGATCACGACCGCGTTCGTCTCGAAATAAAATATTAAAATAATCGAGAATGGCAGAAATGAGCGCGTGAAGAAAATGGCCCGAGTCGGCTTTAGGAAAAGACACGGTTGAGTCCTGAAAAAGATCACGACCGTGGTTCTTCGGCGATTAAAATATTCGAAAAAAAATACAGATAAAGTACGGCGAACAGGGCGATAACGGCCTGTGTTAGACGAACACGACCCGTTTTGCCTCGCCGGAAATTAATCCGAGAGAAAATTAATTAAGAGTAACTACTAACAGTATCTTTCGATTAAATTTTATAAAATACTCAATAAAACTTGAAAAGTATCAAAACACGAAACTAAATAAGGTTTAACAGAAATTATTCCTAACAAATATAATTCTAAGCCTTGAGAAATAAAATAAGATTAGAAAAATAAACAGATCTGCAAAATTCTATTGCTCTCTAGATCTTCAATCCTGCTTCAAGGCTTCTCCTCTAAAGATGACTTCTGAGCTCTTCAGAAATCTGAAAAATATGAGGAGTCTCAGATTCTTTTATGTCTTTTGAGAAATATGTGCTATGAGAGATCAGAGATTGGGATCCCCCAAGTTTGGTGTATGGAGGCCTATTTATAGCTGAAATTCGGAGGTGAGGTTTGACATCACACGGTTGGGAAGAGTTTGAATCGAATAAGAATTGATAACAACCATCGGATCGGCGAACTGACATGTGCGGTGACAACACAGGCCGTTTTGAGTCAACACAGCCCATTTTGGGATATCTTAGAATTTGAGTGCAACACGATTTTGAGCACGGTGGGTGCTTGATAAGTAGTTTTCATATAGATAATCATGTGCCAAAATACTTTCATTTTCTATTCATTTTCAGCTTAAATGTATATTCTCTCTTGTTTATAATCTTAATTTCCCAAACTTTTTGTATAGCTGACATGTAGAGTTTTATACCAAGATATATGCATATATTGATGAAATTTCAGCTCTCTTTATCTCATTTTGATTTGCTAATTAATTTCTGACCTAATCCATTATATTAAATCACTTTATGAAGAACACTTCTGATTTAGCTGCTAATTAGAAACTAATGTATGAGATGTTGTTTGTTGTTTTATCTTTAGCACAGAATATTTTGGAGCTGTCAGATTCTCAAATTCTGG